>JAPEIX020077609.1:0-17779 GCA_026122405.2 Zoanthus sansibaricus | reverse complement strand
CTCTAGGCCACTCATGAGCAATCGTTATATAAATGCTTTATGAATATATATTCCTTATGAATAAAAACAAAACCTGACACAATGGCATTAATTGCTATAATACTATTATTTTGTGTGAGTAAACTTCTACTTAACTCCCCTTCCCTTATAAAGCAGATATTTCAACTTCCTGGATTTTGAGAGTGAGATTGGATTTAGAGAGAGTTGTAATCTACTCCACAAATTAAAAGCAGTTTGACAGAGATCTGTATAATGAGCCTCCAAAACTATGACATAATTTTTCATAAGGGTGTAGAGGAGATAGGGGTTGGTTATACAATTAATCATGCATCTGGTGCACACACCTACACAGTCAAATGTTTATGAATAGCTTTACACGGCATGTATCTGGATCTCCAGAACTGCTTTCCTGAGCATATTCAAGCCATCTCAATCACTAAACTAAAAAAAAAAAATTCGTAAATAAAATGTAAGATCTTAGCTGACCCTCTGGCCAATTATCCTGTCTTAGAGGCCGTAATGGAAAAGAAAAAAATGAAATAAATTAATCTGGCCATTGTTTTTGTCTCATCACTCTATAGTTTGTGATGATCATATGTTCAAAGACGAGATGCTGTTTTACAGATTTCGAAGGGAAGATGGTACCTTAACCCTCACCCCACAGGAAGAACTAGTTTACAAATGCTGGGATATTTATTGCAGGTATTGTTACAACATGTACAGTAATTAATAATTTGATTTTGATTAGAATGTTAGACCTGTAAGAATTTAGAAATTGTTTTGCAAGCCACCTCCTTCACATTGATCTGGGACTAATTTTGTTCATCTTTGCTATGAGTGGTGTTGTGACTTAGGGAATGGTCATTAATTATAGGGGATGGAGGGCTCTAATTTTTTGAGCTCGCATTTGGGGAGGGCCTAAATTTTTTGGGCTTCAGTTTGGGGAGGTCCTAATTTTTTAAGCCTTGTAAATTTTTATTGACCAGTAAACCTCCAGAAACATTTTGAGTACTCAATTGCTACCATAAATTGGATCAATCTGAATGGCCATTATGTTTTCACACCTACAAGCCAAATTGCATTGATTGTCCAACAATTGCTATATTTTCTCCACTTTTAACTTATGATCCTGTTGTCTAAATTAGCTGCTCAAAAATTGAATTGCCACAGTTGTATTTCAAGAACACTGCAAGAAGTTCGGTCTTTATTATCAATGTAGTAAATATATTTTAAAAACACGATCACTGATATTGTTGTTTTGGAAGGTCGTCAGTTTATATTCTTCCAAATACTAAACAAAACAAACACTTTAATGGAATCTAATATCCTTAGTACTGATGTTGAATCAATGCATGTGGACGAATAAAGCCCACATTGCCAAGCAATGCATACAGTACACAGATGGGCTCTGGGAACAATCAATTGCATGAGTCTCATTAATCTGATTCCTCCGAAAGATGCTCGAAGTAGTAGGGCCATTCCTCTTCTGATGAGGAAACGTATACCAGTTTTGTTTTAAACGCAACAGTTTATCCCCATCAAATCGAAAACTTGATTGGCATTGCCGGGAAGTTACAGCCATAGCACTATAAAACGTGCGCTAACTGTTCAATTTTGAATAGCTTACTGCAAATATAATATGTTAAAAGATTGATAAAGAAAGGTAAGGGAACTTCAATTTTGAACGTTTAAGCTAAATTTGTTGGTTATTTCAAAATGCTCACAAATGCAACTCGGATAAACTTAGAATTTGAAAAACAAAAAAAAATAATGGTGAAATTATTGAGTTAAAACTTGGACATTTCATTGACTCACAGAATACGGCACGTGGCGTGTGTTTTTTAAAAACTAAACAATGGGCACCGCATGCTTTATTGCTTTTTGATGCTAAATATTGACCAAAATTGGAGCCCAGTGTCTCCATCAAAAATACTTATGATGTTTTCCGTTAGGACGGAAAAAATTAAATAAAAAGTTCTATTTTGTCTTTACATTCGATTTTTTAATATTAAATAAAGTTAAATTAAAGAAGTGTCTAACGATTATTTATACCGAGATTTTCGAAAATAATTCATATTTCATGTTATTGTATTTATGTTTATCAACGCAGGCAGAACATTTTAATAACTTATATTTAACACGCAGAAACTTTAATCACTCGTATTTAAATTTACTTTAATTGAAAACAAGACGCAAAACAAAGCTCATTGTTCGGGGCAAACTCAATAAAGTGGAATTAGCTTGATCTGGCCGCAAGGATTTATCCGAACAATTGCAAACGCCTGTAAACTCATTACTTGTATCAAAGATAATTACGGTCTTGATATCAATATTGTTATGAATTTTGTTTCACACACAGCGGCAACGGAAACAAAAAACATTGAGCATAGAATCAAGTGTCATTAAATCTTGACACGGAGCTACAAGAAAGAGCAAGATAAGGGGCATCCCAGAGAGATTATGTGCAAAGATTCCCGTCAAACTCTTTGTTCTGCCATTCCCGAGAAGCGACTTTAAGCATTTGATGGAAACATTCATTCGAGCTTAAAGGAAACTGCATTATTGCATCGGCAAATGAAAAGGAAATATTTTAAATTAGGTTAACTTAAAATTTCATGTAATTTAATCAAATCTTATTTTGGTTTAGTCTATTTTATATCCGCGTTCGGGGTATAAATAAGATGACACTTGAATAAGATTTATTTTTTTATAGATTATCAACCATAGCCTTGTTCTTACGACACTCAATCAATTCTTAGCTTTGACATGAAATGATTAGGAAGTTTAGGAACAAGGTTTCTATTCTGTCAAATTCCAGTCAAATTATAACCAGACTCATTCTAATTAAATGGTTCTGTCCGAAAAGGATTTTACCTCCTTTCAAAGAAGTTTAAATAAACAGCTATTGTTCTATTAAGATCCAAAACCAGTTTTTCATTGATACAATGCGAGCCGGATAGTTTACTCTTGTCCAAACGTCTATGATAATAAAGCAGAAATCAAACATTTCTCTCTCCAACTGGTGGTCCGGCTAAAAATAACCATCAAAACATCAAGATGATATGATCCTCTGGCATACATCACCCATTAATGCAGAACTGCTAACAGAATTTGTCCACTTCAAAGATCGATTTCTTTTAAAATTGCAATCATGCTTAGTTTTGTTGGAGTCGGGTCATTTCGAAGAATTCACTAACGTGCAAGTTATCATAACTTGTAATTCAGATGTGAAATGAACGCTTTTAAGTAGAAAAAACCATTCTCAAAACAATACTGCAGTGACATTCACTTGACACATCTAAGGCGACTTTGTTTTACAATACTTGACTCGAAAGACTGGTCTCCCGTTTTGTGTAATTCTTTAAAGAATGGCTAAAACAGGTCTAAAAATAAGCCACTTTAAATTTTTCTTCAACAAATATATTCCGTTTTCGTGAAAACATACAAAACAACAGTTTGAGATCGCTGCAGGGAGCGTTTTCAACAGAAATCTCATGCGGTGAAAGCAAGGTTTAGAATTACAACTTTGTTTCTCCAGAAGTGAAATTCTGCTCCAGTGAAAAGCAATTAGCACCACGTTTTTAATTTTTTCTAATAAGAACACCTTAGCGTCTTTTTACATGTTGCTGTCCTTACCTTCTCCTGAATCTCTTCCATACATTGTTCGATTCCTCTTTGTTTGGTTCTGAAGCTGCGAAACGAAAAATCCATTCATTAACAGCTTGACAGAAGCTGTGAATCTGCCAGACATTAAATACGTGAGCGAGCCGCGAAGAATTAAGACGTTTCAAGAAGAAATAACTACAAAAAGGTTTAATTGACTTTTTAAATAAGAACCGCTGAGCGTTTGATATGAAATCGTAATGAGTTTTGTGTATCGTTGGACGGAAGCTCTTACTATGTTTTCTGAAAGCGAGAAATAATATACAAACACTGGTTGTTTACAGTGAGCTTAAGTAAGGACAGCTAAAAATAACTGTAAAGTTGAAAGCGCAAGTTTTACTGCCATAGTCGTTTAGTCTTAGCGTTAACTACGGTACGGCAATAACTAAACTGCCAGCGCTACAGCGAAAGTGTCCCTAGGTCGTGTAAGTAAACACAAGCGAACAGACAACATGACTATATCAACCACTTAGCCAAACGTTTTTTTGACTGGCTTTTGAAGATTGACATACCTGTGTGAGAAAGCCACTGAACTGCCAGAAATATGAAAATGACAACAGAACGGTGTTCCATCGTTGCACACGAAAACAGACAACTCTGTCAGGGCTTTAAACACTTTACACAGCCGCTGTGTGGAAGAAGACAAAGTGCTACGATTGGCATTGTATAGAACAGTTTGGACTTGTGACGTCACGGCAAAGCCCTACAGGTCTCTAATTACTGTTTGAAAACTAATTACATCAAATTGCCTAATTACATTGGTCAACATATAATCAAATTAGATCGCATTTCGGGATTAAAGCATCGGTATTTGTGCCATGCAACCTTCTCGAACTCATCTCTACATTTTTTCATACAACTTTGGTAGATGTGACAGTACATCTGCTTTGCTTCTTCTTGACGTTCGTAAATCCAATCTCGATCAAACTGTGATAAACCTCAAAACGGATAAAATGTTGTACATTAAGTGCAGCTGTGTGATTAATTTTGACACCAATACAAAAGACTCCAAGGTTACTATCTTGATGAAGCCCCCAATGTCGATAAGATCCACTTACCTTTTTAACTACTTCCAATCTTTTCAAAGGAACCTTCCTTCAACCTGACTTTCCTCAGCTTCTTGCACTTGTTTTAGACAGAAACTAGAAAGAAAATCTATTTAAATCTAAACACAATTTCCGTGAGACCTGAAACTCCAAGGGGCAAGCATTGAATTGTCTGCAGGGCTTGTTACGAAGAGATTAGCCGAAAGTTTGTCATATGAACAGTCGTGTGTCAACACCTATGATCCTGATGGTTTTTCATTGCGTCGAGCTGTCGCACAAAAAAAGACACCCTAATGCACCCACACCCTATTAAAATAATCTTCAGCGGAATGACTCACAGTACTTAAGAGTGACTTGCATTACCGAATTCCTATATTCCCATTATGTGGTTAATCTAGTATATTCCTTTGGTTAACCTTTGTTCATTAAGACGAGACCACTCACAACAATGATAACCGAAGCCCTTGATTGAAAGAATAACAATGGTCCATTCCGCCTCGCAGCTTACCAATTATATCTTCATTAAAATATCCAAAATACCACAGAGACAAAACCTAATTCATACTAATCACAACCTAACCATGAGGCTTTCCATCAATTTTGAAGAGAAAACAACACCTCAACTTCTTTCTCAATCGGAATTTATCGCAATGTTAGTCTCCTGTAAGAGACGACCCGTGAACTAGACAAACTCTAAATTTTCGTTTATCGCTTTACTTGTTTAATTGTTTTTATCTTCTTGTTTCCTTATTTATGTTTCTATTTCATATTGCGGCTTGCTTTTCGCATTTTGGCAGTATTACTTTTGTGGCAAATCACCGATGGCGGAATTGGTTGCTCGTTCGTGGGGGTTCAGTGAAAATTCAACAATAAAGTTTATAAACAAACAAAAAAACACTTATACACTTTGTCGGTGTTTAGAAAGTGTGCTACATAAACATTTAAATGTTGAAAGTAATAATAAATAACAGAAAAACGATTATATTCTCAATGAGTGGCAGCTTTGTGTATAAAGACATCTACACAACCAACAAATGAAGTTTGAGAACTTAAAGCCAGGCAAAGGTGAACTAAGAGCTCAAACATTTTTATTTTTAAGTTTAACAAAACGATTTATTCTTTATGGAACTTGTTTTTTGAACGAACTAAGCTACCAAAGCAAGCGGAATACGCAATATTCTAAGACGTTCTAAAATATCATAGCTCCCTGCTTTTGTCGCAAAACCGTTTAAACCAAGCAAAATGAAGATCTGTGATAGATTTGAAAAACACATCACTCTCTCTAAAACTATGTCTCGACAGCGTGACAAGTCGTGCATCTCCGCTTATCTCACTATTTCATCAATCTTGATAAGAATAAAAATATCGATATAAAACTGTTACATATATCTTTTCTTATGCTGAGCTTTAAGTATTATTGCAAAATACAGGTAATCTTTCATCTAATTTAATCTTGGTCTATCTTTCCTTTAGAAAACGTGTTGCCAGATTGCTCGTGATTAAATAAATAGTTTCAACTCTGTTAAAGCAACTTTGCATTAAAAACTACTATGGTCACACTTTTATCATAAAAAATTAGAATTTATTTAAATCTTAACTTAATTAGGAGAAGTATCAGCAGACATTTTAAAACACCTGGAACTATGGTTTGGTATTGCCAATTGGATAACCAATTTAATACAAGTACAATTTTTGTTGGTAGATTCTATATTTTTTTTTCTAAAAGCCTTAAAACTGCTATCATAAGGCATCAAGGCTCGCAAAAAAACTAAGCTCCGAAACTATTACCTTTCAGTCGTGAGCGGAGAAACCATTGTACAAATGTTATGAAAAGTAAGCTGAGGTTAGAAAGCTTCATTCTTTTTTAAAAATTATTTTTCAAAAGCTTATAAGAAGAAAATAGATCGATTCCAAACGGCAAATAAGACAACGCTATTGTCGTATTGAAAGATCTTCAATAAGATAACTTAATTCTGTAAACCAAACTGTTCTACGGTACATTTTCAAAAAAATTACCTTTTTATGCGTCAGTATTAACACGAAAGAGCGAAATACACTCAAAACGTTATCCAAACAACTTGTGGTCGAATTAACCAAGAATTTATTCTTGGCTCAGCAGAGACCACATCCGTTTTATCGGCAATAAAAAACAATGACTGAGAACCTTAATAAACTTAATCTAAAGTGAGGGAGACTTAAAAGATTAAACTATCAGCCATGTCCCAGATTGAGTTTTAATAAACAGGCTATGGAAATTTATTCAATTTATCTAGAATTTGAACCGTTTACATTTCACAAAGGACTGTCGGGAGCTCTTGTCGACTATCGCACTTAACAATCAACAGTCCTTCCTCTATAAACTGATTCGTTTTTTTTTAAATAAAATTTATAGGCATAGCTGTCCTTTTCATTCCGTTTTCCTGTTTTTGTAAAACAAAAGAGACTTACACGCTAGACTGCAGATCATTCCAGCGAATTTAAGCTCTGTATTTGCAGCCATATATATCATACGGTTATAAGAAATCCTTCAAGTACAAATTACTACCTGCTGTAGTCTTTAATACGTGAGTTAAGTGATATTAGTTTCATAAAGTAACAACAATAATAATTAGGACGTGAGCTAAAACAAAAACACAAACTATTAATGAATTTTACATTGCTTCAACAATAATAAAGCACTTTTACAAAGCTGTCGCTAGCTTCTTAAATCATTAAAATAAGAAATAGAACTTAAACAAACAATCTGGTTATATTGTCGTTACGTTAGTAACTGTGGTATTTGTAATACGAACTACAAGTGAAAAGATCTAATTAGCTTTTATTCTGCTCTAGTTGCCTTCGTCAAAGTGTCGTTGTTACTGAAACCAAACGTTCAGCACTAGAATGACATTAATAGCACCAGCTCAATGAAAACCCAAAAGAACTAGTATGGAACTACCTTCAAAATAAAAGCAGAGGTCGCAGAAGCTCACTTCAACACAGGGATTTGAATTCTGTCCTTCCTGCAGAGAAAGCTGACATAAATGAACCAATGACAGCGGCAATGAATTGCTAACTCGACTTAGGTCTGGCGATTTTCCAGACCACTCCTTTACATTCTCATTTTGTGTTGCTGAAAATATACTGAAAATCACAATCCCTAGCGTCTGTGGGGAAATCGTGACAGCGTTTCGTGGAATGTGTGATATTGTTTTACTATGTAGACTTTGTAGTGTTTCGATTAAGCTGTTACAAACAAGAGAGATTATATGACTTACAGGTTATAAATACAAACAAATGGCACAAACCACAAGAGCGGACCCTGTTTCCTGTTGTGTTCTGGTTGACACCGTTTGTCTGTGAATATTTTAATAAGGAAATCACGAAGTGGTTGTTTATGTCATCGGCAAGATTTTCTAGGTGCCAGTTGGTGCTCAGTAATAATTGACCGGCACTTACTCAAAATATACCGCATTTAGCAACTGAACGTCTAAAAGAGTACACATGCAATGGCTAATATACGCATATTGTAAATTAAAGAGCAGATGGTAAATTGATCATGGAATCTGTTACGCTCTTGCAAAAAACAAACCGTAGAACATTCTAACGATGTTCAATTTCCTACCATTACCACCAAACCTAATACTAATAGTGTAGCAAATAGTAATAAATCAATAGAGATGTCATAAAAAAGGAATCCTTCCCATTGGTACCCCGAAAAAACGTGTAGATGCCCAGTTAAGTAAGTGATGAGGTAATAATGGGAATTGCTCAAGAAAAAAACCTGAAGTGGTCTCAGTCTATCCAGCAGAGAGCAAGACAATAAGAAATGAACCTCCTACAGCTAGCATCAGTCACGTAGAATTAAAAGAATCCTAGGCCTAGAGGTCTGGAACACGAGATACTCCATTCCAGATTGTCTCGACACATAATCAGTGGCCGGATGAAGTGGAATGCGTGCACTATTGAACGAGCCACAAAAAACACGGTTCTGGAGCCGGTTATGCAAGTACCATTAGCACTAGCAAAGTCCAAAGTGTAATATATTTTTAAAAACTAGTTATTTCTAATACACTCCTTTTTTTTTTATTAAGAACCAGTAAAATTTAGCTCAGGCTCAATGTTCTTATTTTTTCGCCCATTTCAGCCTTAAAATGTTCTTATTTTGTTCTTAAAATTCTCTGTATACAGTACATGTAGTGTTCATTCTTTATACGCATACATGTAATCTGTTACTGTTTACACACGAAAAGTGTGATAATAAAGTTTAAGAGTGATGTATATATCTGGAAGACTGATAGTAAAGACCCTGAATTTTGAAAAGAAACGTTAGCTTTATAATGTCATCGCGGTCTGATTGTTTAAATTGTTGAAAAAAAAAATTCAGCCTCAGATTGTTCTTAATTTGTTCTTATTTATCGAGCGATTTCAGCCTCAATGTTCTTATTAAGTTTGTTCTTATTAAAAAAAAAGAGTGTAGAAAGTAAGTGCTGCGAGTATAAAACAAAGCTTAACTACAGAATACCCCGCAACTGTCGGTAATTTATTCCTGCGCATTCGTCGTTCTTTAAAAATAAATGCGCGGTTAAATCAAGAACAATAGTTGCTGGGTATTCTGTAGTTCCTATAGTGACAATACTGTTCTATTTTCGGCATTTAAAAATATGTATTTGGATTGGAACCGCTGATCGTATGTATCGTGTGTACCAAAATTAAATTCACTCTCGACAAGGTATGAGCTTGAACCGCTGATCGTATGTATCGCATGTTCTTTGCTAGTGACATCCGAAAATTACGGCACTGTGTTCCTTCTAGGAGGCTACTCGCTCTCATCGCTCGTAGCAATCAGGTTTCATTTATTCATAAAGATATGCGCGATCGGGACTGAAGTGTTTTCTTTTCAAAAACTCTTTCTCCGAGATAGAATTATGTTTAAACAGATCCACTGTAGGCTAAAGATTCTAAAACAGAAACGACAATGAAAGAAAACGATAAATAAATATTAAACAAGATATAATCATGAAGGAAACCAAAAAAGATAGGTATTGGTGAATAGTGATGGTAATGAAAAGTAAGATACAATGGAGGCGATGTCGTTTAGTGGTTGCCGAAAAAGAGAAAAAGGTGAAGATGATGTTGCCTGAGTAGGAAGAAGAGGAGGAATAGCGGGAAGAGGAGAACGAGGAGGAAGAGGAAGAGGAAAAAAGGAGGAGTAGAAAAAAAGAGGAGTAGGAATAAAAGAAGGAGGAGCTAGGAGGAAAAAGAGGAGGAAGAGCAGGTCGGAGAAAAAAAGGACGAAAAGGAAAAAGAGAAGGAGCCGGAGGAAGAACTGAAGAAGAAGAGTGAATAAAAGAAGGAGGAGGTAGAATAGGAGGAGGAGAAAGAAGAGGAAAAAAGGAGTAGGAAGAAGACGCGGATAAGGAATATAGATGTAGGAAGAAGAGGAGGAGGAGGACTAAGAGAAGAAGGAGGAAGTAGAAGAAGGGAAAAAAGGAGGAGTGTATGGAGAAGAGGATATGAAGAGAAGGAAGAGAAGGGAAAGAAGGTGGACGAACGAGGGAGGAATACATAATCAAGCTTTGGTAGCTTTTAAAAATTAGTTTTTATTAACTTAAAATGCAAGCTGGCAGCGTTTGACCCCAACTTTTGCCCAACTGTCTTTGAAAACCGGTTTTTTTTGTTTTGTACCATTGTTCATTATCTAATATAATTAATTCTATTTCTTTATATATGCTTGTCATTTTAGCTCATTAATCAATTTTCGCACTGATGAAGGTAAAGGTTTGCCGAAACATGTTTGTCACTATAAGTTTGTGTTTTTTTAAAAAGCTAATTGTCTTTATTTCTAGAATCGTAGCCTTACATATTCCATACCCCTTTTTCACTTTTCCTGTCTTATTCACGACACTGAATGGATTTTACACTAAAGTTTTAAAATGAAAGTATTTTGCAATATAAGACATATAATAACTTTCCCTCTGCATGCACGTACTGTTTGGCGTGTTAAAGCCAAGGTGATAAATGTTTCCGTCTTTTAGGACGAAAACAAACAATTTGATTAGGAAGTTGTGAAAAACAAGAATTAAAGTTTAGCTTTGTAATAGATTCCAGAAAAGGCACAAGGAAATGGTGTTCTAAATAGCAAAAATCAAACATTGATCATGTAACTTTACTTATATACATCAAAATTTCTATTTCGATCTAAGATGTGATACACATCTTGTTCCTGGATGTCGAAAACAGAATCAAGTTTCTCGACAATATGTGACGTCAACTTGACACAGGAAGCCTAAGACAGTAATTGCTGAAGTACTTTTGCGGCAGACCTTCGAGTAATTAACGTCATTGCTACATAAGCACATCGCCAGTACCTTTGATACTAATGTCAATCATTTGCATTTTATCATATCTTTTCCATAAGTTAACCTTTTTAGCAAAGTTGAGAGCAATAGCAATAGCCAGCAATTGGCTGGTTGTTTTTATAAATTTTTCTAACCGTTTGTATTTTCGTTTGTTTATTCAAGAAAAATTCCATAGATACAAAATGGTTTGTCTTTAAAGAGAGGAAATATCTGACCAAACACGCCTATAAGAACAACGTATTTGAAGATTTTTTGACTAGATTGGCTGATATAATTAGAAAAGTTTTTAAAAGAAATATTTGTAAAAAGTTTCTATCTACAAGGCTATGCCCTGCAGATAAGCATCAAAAAGACTGAAACATTTGTCAATGGCTGGTTCACCGTTATTTATAGTACATTAAAAAGTAAAGCTCCCTATCAAAGTAACCTTAATTTCCGTTTGGGTAGATTCAAGTTAGGGCCAGATAGCTACTAGCAAGTTTGTGCCATCTATAAATACTTGACGCTTATCATTATGGCCACATCCCGCAAGTATAGCGTTTTCACTAGGAACCATTTACATTAGCGCTGCAATGTTCAACCCAAGGTGATGAGGTTCCTCTTTCAAGAGAAGAACCTCGCCACCTTGGGTTGAACATTGCAAAACCAAACGGTCCACCCCAGTGCAGGCGAATTCCTGAGATGTACCGGGGTGGACCGTTTGATTTTGCAATGTCCAACCCAAGAGGGCGAGGTTCCTCTCTGCAAAATCAAATGGTCCACCCCGGTGCCCCTCATGAATACGCCCGCACGTCCCCCCAACATCAATAGTTGAGTAAGTAATGAGTAAATGCATTGTTGAGTGAGAGATACAGCAACATTTAAATATTTACAAAATGACTTATACTCATATTTACAATTTCTGTAGCGTCATCACAGCTACCTGTTTTGTGATGATTTCTTTCTCAAAAAAGGGGTAAAAACCGAGCATCTTTCTTTTTCAAGAACTCGTTAAATACAACTAGCTTGTCTTCACTCAAAGAGTTTCAGTAATACATTTGCTGAACAGAAACACAAACCATAAGAGCGTCGAAGTAGGAAGAACAACTAACTAGTCAGTATTGTTCCAACGTTTGCCCTTCATCAAAGTAACTTGCTGCTCAAAACATTTCCAACCTTTAGTTGTTTAAGTTTGGGAAATAATTGAATGAGTTCAGAAAATCTTTGTATGTGTGCCGGAGGTGTGTCCACGGGGAGTTTCGATGGCTCAAGTGATGGTCAAACTCCGATTGTTTTATGCTGTTGACTTTGCATTGGTTCAACAAGAACTGACATCATCTCAGACTCACAACTCCAGACCATAAAAAGAGTCAGAAGATAGAATGAGACTCTTATCTTGTCGATGGCTGCAATGTTTTCACGCCAATTTGGGCCGAGAACCTCTGGTTAGCTGGAAAGATAGATGTGGGTCTGATTTCAAGCAGTATGAAGATTTACAAATATCTATTTTAGGTCCAAGAATTAAAATGTTTAACGCTGTCTCTCCATTAACAGTGTTTACAACACAAGCCAGCATAGTGTGTACAGTCTATGATCTTGTTACACAATATTCCACTAGGTACACAGGAACAGCCTACAAAAGGCAAAAGAAATCGTGGATATTATACATGGGTACCAGTGTAAATCACTTACAAAATGTAAAGGTGATAATGGCTTTACCGAATAGTGATAAAACCTTAACAAGTGAAGTTAAACTTTTCTTATCACTTTCTTGTCTTCGAAGAGGTGAGGGTCTCGTTGGTAGCGGGAATTACGTCTTAAATTTACCATAAACCTCAAGTACAGATAGCACAAACGTGCTACTAGCTATCATGAAGCCACTAAAATGTTCAATATGGTTTCCTTGGTAGCGGGACTCATTACCTCTTAAATCTACCATAAACCTCAAGTACAGATAGCATAAACGTACTAGTACTTGCCATGAAACCACTAAAATGACCAATATGGTCTCGTTGGTGGTGGGAATTACCCCTTAAACCTATACTCAATTATCCCTTAAGCCTAACTTACTCAAGTACAGATAGCACAAACGTGGTAAAAGCTGTCATGAAGCCACTGAAATGTTCAATATGGTCTCTTTGGTAGCTGGCATCATTCCTTAATTTTAGCAAAAACAAATTGTGAGCGAGAATAGCTGTAAGTTATACAGCCTTTTAAGACTAATTAGAATAGCATATCTAAAAACGGGTTCAGGTTCACACGGGAGGTGACAATTGTGACAGCACAATGCTTGTGGAAATTGGCTTCAATGACAAACAAAGCAAAAAAAAAAGTGGAATCAACTTTGCCAGGACGAAGAATAAGAAATCCACTCAATCGAACCAGTCACTCATAAAATCATCACTCTTACTAAATCTTGACATAGTTGCGCCATGGTATAATATTCTTAATATATCATAACACAACAAATATCAAGTAATAACAGCCTGATTACCTGCAATTGATCAAATATAACATATTCCTGATTTTCCGTTGGCATCGTCCTTTCACGTTTTACTAAAGGTCTACCTGGAGTCTAAACAGAATAAAAGAAAATTGTTTACAGCAATTGGCAAACAGTTTCGAATTCTTAACGTAACGTAAAGGGGAGGTGAATAGTGCTCGATATATACCGAGACGCGAAGCGTCGAGGTATATATCTAGCGCTAGGCACCGATCCTAAGGGAGATAGTTGTTTTAGTATTTACCAAAATAGGGAGATAAAAATGCATTTTATTTTTAAAGAAACAATATAACATAAATATTTTTTTAGCACGCGCGCTTCCTGTTATTATGACTTTTGCTTCAAAATCAAGTAATAGTCTTGGATATCGCGAGTTACGAGAGCCAATCAGAGCGCGCGAAAATGGATATCGGTTGCTTGGTAAATACTAAATATATTTATAATATGGATAGGAGCGCGCGCTCTGATTGGTCAAAAATCCATTATTTTGATCCACCATCTTTTCTCTACTAGTATAGGCTATCACAAATTGACCTCTAGAAGAGTAGCCAATTAGAAATGCAGGATGCGTATTAAACCGTTAGTAGGTTTATACTAAAGTTCTTTAGTAACTCCTTTCTCGAAGTGAAAAATGTTTATTTCACTTTTTACATGGTGTCGAATTAAATTGTTTGACACAGTGTCAAACGAACAAAAGACTCCTCGACAAAGACAAAGAAATTTTAGTTGTGTTCATAACTCGCCTGGTAAAACTATATTAAAATGTTGAAGGTCTCAATTTTGTGTAAACTTTGAAGATGACTTATAACGCTTAGTTTTTAAATATTTTCTATCAATCAAAAAGACCGTCAACATTTTAATATAATTTAAGTTTTGTTTCTGTTTTCAATAACAATATGTTTGACTTACCACAATGGAGTCAAACCCAGCAGGAGGGAATATCCTGTAGAGACGGCATAACAATGTTAACAACACAACAGATTATTCCAGTGAATGATATCTTCACATAAAGTTATTACGGATAAGCTCGGTACGAGATTAGATGAGCTTTCTACTGTCTAACACTGTTAACATAATAATTACTTTTCCATAATTTCGGTTCCCATGAACAGCTTACTTGCTTATTTTGACTGAATTGCTTATTTCAAGCAACTTGTTTCTCGTTTTCTTGAAATTACCGCCTGCCGCCATCTTGGATGTGACGTAACCAGATGTGCATCCCAAACTCGTTCCCAGGGCCCTTTCCTCTTCCGGGAACGAGGTTGATGTGCACCCAAGAAACAAAATCAAAAAAGCAATTTTCTACTTTAAAATTTAGGTGGAAATAGGTCCAGTCCACTCGAACCCGGATATTTTTGAAACTGCATACATTTTTATGCGAATTGGCCTTCCATCCACAAGAAACCAGTGAAACCGTTCTCCCGAGGTGACTTTTTTTAAATCCGACTGCTCGGATTTTTGTGAACACCAAAAAGTGGAAATTTTAGAATACACAAATGTCATGAAGTCGGCCCATGTTGGCTCTTAGAAAAACAAGCTAATACGACATAACGGATAACAATCTCGTTATAGCAACTTTCGCTTATTTCAACTCTTATTACTTGCTTTAAAAGCAATACTGCAATTTTGAAAACACTAAACAGTTGACCATTTTTACGTTTCAGCAGCAGTTCGACTTCATCGTCGCTCAAGAAGTATGAAAAAAGCTTCGGATTGTTCTATTTCTAACACTTTTCTTCTGTAGACTAAACTTATTGTCTAAAATAGCTGGAACTAGCAATAAAATGTCGAGTGATTTTTATCGTAACGGCAAAACATCCAAATAATAGCTAGAAATTAGATCGCGGACTCCATTTGCGCATGCCCATTCGCTAATATTAAGCAAATTCAATTCGTTTATGCATATTCATGTGATGGGTGAGTCCAAACCGTAAATGATCGATGACACCGTGAGGATTCAAATATTTTTATACGGCTTGACCAACCCAGATTCGGTTTCGATTTGTATGGACGGGGTGATACTCATACGCAAAACAGGGATCTTTAGCAACGAGGAGGGAAACGCGAACGATGGCATTTCAAAAAATCTTATTTCTGGCTTACTCTTCTGGCTTACTTTTTTGAGTGGATCATAGGGTTTTGTACCCGGGGTACCAGAGGTCCGACAGGGACCTCGGGCCTCCGGTACCCAGGGTAAGGGTTTTGTTGTCTTGCCTTAAACTTTGTGAGCGGAAAGCGGTTAAATGAAGCTAGACAAACACTAAGAATGTATCTGTTGTTCTGTACCTGCAGTCTTGAGAACTCAAAGAAAAGTCTTTTCACGTGTTAATTTTAGCAACAACTCTGTGCAGATGCTCAGCTCGATGCATTCCATCGTGCAGTTATTGCGTTCGACGAAAGAGAACGCTTTCTAATTTGGGTGTCTCTGCAAAACATCCTACTAAGATTTACCTTTTTCGACGCCATTTTAAATAAATAAGTATGCATACATAAGTACGTGGTAACCACGTTGTTTGACCCAATCGAAACGGAGCATTTTTTTTGGCGTCATGCGCACGCAACACTTGAAGTTTGCACGTGATGTGCATGTTTAAATATTGTAACTAATTCTTTATGTTTCTAATATTAATATCTTTGACCACTGTCGAACGCCCTCTTACTCTTTTATTATTTCCAGTTGTATTTACTATTGTTCTCTGGCGTCGACGCTGCCAACCTCCTTGCTAGAAGTCTCTCATTTTCAATTCGTAGCGCCAAAGGGTACGACGGGAATACTCTTTAAGCCATTATCCATCGGAAATGAAATAGAATAAGTGCTTTAGTATATACCATCGAGGCGAAATTGGTTTAGAATAAATTTTCTTTCAAGACAAAAGAAAGGTTTTTTAAAAAATTACTTCATTTATTGAATACAGAGAGTGACGAAAATCCCGCATGAGCACCTCAATTTACAACAACACGTGGTTTGAGAACTTTTCAGAAGTCGTAAGAGGTGTAAAACAAAGAATAATTTTTTTAAAACATGGTTGCCACTATTCACTTGATGTGAAATTCAAAGACTTTACCATAACATTCCAGGACCTTTTCAAGAAAAACTAGGACCTTCTCTATCAGAAAGAAATCATTTGCCTATTCCAAGATTTGTAGGGATCAAGACACAAATTCAAGGACTTTACCATGACATTCCAGGACCTTTTCAAGAAAATCCAGGACCTTCTCTATCAGAAAGAAATCATTTGCCTATTCCAAGATTTTTAAGGATCACGACACAAACTAAGGTACTTTCCAAGGCCTGGAAATTTTTTCGCCTAATTCCAGGACTTTCCAGGATTTTCAAGCACTGTGGTAATCCTTTCTTTAAATTTCTCCCGTTTTTAAAGCAATACAAATACAATCCACAAACGGACGCGAAGGAACTACTTCCGTCCGCCATTTTGTGAATGATTAATCACCTCTGAATGGGCAACAAAATTCAAAAAACTCTATAAATCAGATTTTGAGTTTTTTACAACAAAAGGGAATCGCAATATTTTGACCAAGTATGCATATATGGACAAATGGAGCCAACATGATGGCTATTTCTTCACTAATTCGCAAACATTTTCGACTTTGCAGTCATCATCGGGCTGCGCTGAGTGAAATTAAACTACTTATGAGTTAGTATATACAATGTGTATTATGCATAACCAATAAGCTAAGGCGTTGATTAGCGATCATGAAACATGACTACAACAAGTATGCATAAAATAATTTACATGCATGGCAGCAGATCCAAGTTCGATTCAGAAACAAGTCTCTAACTAAATAAAATACTTTATTATATGATCTTGCAAATCCTGTGAGGACAACCGAAGCACCTGGAGAAATACCCTGGGTCACATGGAGATCAACAAATTTCAGCCCACGCACGGAGCCCTGGACTCTATCGCGGGTAATAAAGGCGGATGAGGGCGCGACTGATGACCACTATACGTTACACTACCAGCAGGAAACACCGAAAGCAAGAAGAAAACAGCGAAGACGGAATATTATTTGGTCTAATCTGGCCACCGTATGTGTAGATATAATGAACTTTTAAAATGATTCCAAATCAAGATGATCAATAACTAATGAAAACAAACGCAAGCGAACAAAGCCATACCTTGATTTATCTTGACGTACAACAGATTCTGTTAATCCCAAACCGACATTAGCAATCAGCAGCTTCCCAGGCTTAAAACAAAGACCAAGTCAAAGCAGTTAGCAAC
>JAPEIX020077557.1:0-10888 GCA_026122405.2 Zoanthus sansibaricus | reverse complement strand
ACCTAGGGAATTTAGACTGAAAAGTTTTCCTTTGCGGAGTTCCAACTAACCAACATTTTAGTTTCTGGAAAATTTTTTTTGTTGTTAAAAAATTAGTTTAACTTAAATTCCAAAACGGTGTCAGGGATCTTTGATAGCATGCGACACTCAATTTTTAGAGCCGATTCTACAAACTTTCATATTTCGAAGACGTAAATGTTTAGAATTAACTTTATAAAAAGAAGACTAAATTGAATTTCAAAATTTCCTGACACCGTTTTTGAGCTTATGATATATGCTATCATTGTGCCAAAGTTTGTGGCGATAGGTAAAAAACTAACTGTATTTTTGCATTTCAGACTGTACCGTAACCTTAATATTTCATGGACACAACTATATATGTTGTGGTTTAATTTCAATTTTGGTTCAAATGTTTTCAAACTAGTTCAAGTTTTTCAAACCATTTTATTTTTTTATATTAGTCCGGCTGAGACCAATAACAAGTGATACCTAGAAATATTGGCATGCTGGCAGTGGTTGCTTTATACGTGGTCAACTACAGAGCAATGGTTTAATTCTTGGTGCATGTGTACCAAATAAAAGAAAAAAAAAAGAAAAAAAAAGGACCCGCCGTCTGGTTAGCCTAGTTGTTAAGGTGCCAGTCTATCGTGTGCGAGGCTCGGGTTCAATTCCCAGCCGGACCAGCACTCAGATAAGGAGAAAGTGCTGTCTTTGCTCTAACATCGGCAAATGGTTAGAGTTTCACATCTTCTCAGATGAGGATGTTAAATTGTAGGCCCTCGGTTAATATTTCATGGACACAACTGTATATGTTGTGGTTTAATTTCCATTTTGGTTCAAAGTCTCTGTCCAGCCTAACATTGGCCAAAAATAAGAATATCCAGCCTCGATCCGACAAAACAATATTATATAAAAAAAGAGTGTATCTGTTTTTAAAAAAACATATACGTTCGGAAAGCTGCTCTATTCCGGATTCAGTATATACGTCGAAAAACTTTACCCAAAGTGCGAGCTAGCGAAAAGTGGGGATCAACTTCTCACACTGAATCATTCTCATCCGAGTTGTCTGGACAGGTTTATCAAAGAAAGATTGTATGGAAAGTTGGCAATGCCTGATTTTACCGTGATATCCCAGTGCTCGAAATTAGCGGTTACCCGGTTGCCCGAGGCAACTAAACTTTGAAAAATAAAGGCCAGGTTGCCCGAGAAGAGTTCGCCGGACAACTCAGGAAAATTTTAAAAACTAACATTACTACAATGCATAACAGAATAAGGATCAGAAGTTATAAAATAACTCTAAATGTCAGGTTTGTCTTCTGATACTGATAGTTGGATCTACAACAATTTTTAAAACAAAGGAAGTGGAAGGTTGTGATAATTAACTGAACGCCGTTTTCTCGATTCAATATAAGCAACAATAAGCTTCCCGTGTTCCAGACCTCCTCGAAATATTTTGGCGCATGCGTATTTTAGTCTTTTCAGTTGGAGCTTTGAAGCGACGAGTTATTTGAGGTAAGAGTTTTGTTGGCTATATAAGAAAGGTCATAAGTAGCTACGCCAGCCAGCTTTATCAAAATTTGCCAACTGAATGCATTAGCTACTTGCTTCTCAAATGTAAAACAGCAGCAACTTGCTTCTTAAATGTAAAACAGCGCTGAACAATATCTGCTGAGTTGTATTGATTGTGGTTATGTTATGTTTATTACACAGGGTTGAGATCGAGAGAAGACAAAAACCCGCTTTCAGTAAAGTTTGTCAACAGGTCCGGCAGAGAAGTGGCACTATTTTGGCTTGACAAGAAAGGACGTCACAAAAGAATCAAAAAGTTAAGGGAAGGGAAATCGACCACAGTGGAAACTTACGAGACGCACGCCTTTATGTCCGCCAAGAAACGTGGAGATCCCGTGATGATGAATGGAAATGTTACTTATTTTGCTCGTCAGCCTTATGGGTCGTACGGAAAGCAAGTTGAAGTGGATATTTGTAAGATACCCGGTAAATACAGTATGACTGTGCTTGTTTATTAACAATAAAAATACTAGAGTTATTACGTGTAACTATCTGCTTGGTACATGGAAAGTTATTCGACTTATCATTCGTGATTGCTTAAAATTGTTCGCTAGTCTTTTATAGGCATTTAAGTGCAAACATATGGTAGTATCGCGATTCTTTAAATTAAAATTCTTCCTTTTTGAGACATCAGCAAATTGTTCGCTAGTCTTTGGCATTTAAGTGCAAATATATGGTAGTATCGTGATTCTTTCAATTAAAATTCTTCCTGTTATTTTGAGGCGTTAACATTTTACACGCGATCCTATATCAACTATTGTTTTCTTAGCCAGTAGTAGCAAGCCACTTTAATGGAAGGTCAAAAGTTCGTTTTATTGATTGACTTGTTCAGTTTTTAATTCACTGATGTTTACACTATATTAAGATATAAACTACTTTGGAAGTAAGGAAACTTGAAGACATAAGGTACGTTTACAAACCATATTTTGAAATTTCAAATGCCAAATTATAATTAAAACTGTGCCATTGCAAGCTACTAAATTTCTCTTCAATGAAAATCTGAACAACCAACATAGTCATTGAACCGGCAGCAAAATGAACTAAAATCGATTAATCTGATTTTGTGTCCTTGAATAAATCCTGGAAATGAACTTTTTTTTCTCTAAATGTGGCAAGTCACTCAATCTTAAATGTAATGTTAAACAAGTCCCACGAGAGCACTAATACTTAAACAAAAAATACCGTATTTTCTTGATACGTGTCCATGCACAGAGGTGCTAAATATGGAATATGGAAAAAAAAGTATTGTAACATAATTTAATTCCTATCAAGTTCTTTGTCCTTCGGTTTTTAGTTTCCAGCTTTTGATTTTTCTTCTTTATCTCAAAATGCTACTGAAAACATGGGGGGGGGGGGGGGGAACAGCTGCCCCTCTTGCCCCCCCGGCTAGCAACGGCTATGGGGAGAGTAAATGTTGTATAAACGATCCACATCACTTTTAAAACATCGCTAATAATTGCCTTCAATCATATACAATCATGTATTATTACCGCCAGTTAGGGTTGAGCTTAGAATTTGACATTAATTTTTATCAGATATAGTTTCGTCCTTTACAGCGAAAATGAAGTTGAAGCTTCCTTTTAGTCATCTATGCTGCGTTTATGACACGGCTGGTGAGATTAGTCGTTCGATGTTCCAAAATCTGCGAAGTTTCTCTATCCTATTTTTAACCTGACTCTGAAAACAACAACCATTTTCAGACCTTTAATATAGGTACTTTCCAATTCCTAGTTGACTCCAACATTAAAGACATTGTTCTGGCTATATACAACGAGTTTAAGAGTAGAAGTGCAAAAAATACCCTGTTTTTGACCACAGTGGCTAAAATTTAAATGACTAAAAACCTAAAAACCATACCCTTTGGTGCCGCACATACCTGTTGTATAGCCCATGTAAGGGAGTCCCCCCCCACTCCACCCCACCCCATCTGGGGAATTCTAAAGGCCACTTGGCTCACAAAGCTCATAAAGGATTTAGCGTTAGCTATTAGCTTTTTACCGAGAAGTAGCAAATTTAGTTTTCCAACTAAAGCACGGTAAACTTTTAAAACATAACAGAATGCCCAATTCTTTCCATTGAACATTTGAACAACTTACCATCGACTGGGTATCTCTTTTTTTTATTAACTTTATGATTTCAAATCTGTAACCGATAACATTAGTAAACTCGTACAACATACGGTTGCTTTGCTGCTAATTTAGGGCGAGTATGTTTGGCGCAGTTGGTAAGATCTCTGCCTTCCGACCACAAGGTCTTCCGGGTTCGATCACCGGCTCTGCCGAGATTGAACTGATTTGTGCGACTTTCTTTCCTACCTAAGCTAACTCATCTTCCCATCTGTTTGGGGTAGGTAAATGAGTACTAGCGTCTGCTGGGAGCTAATCTGCGAAAGATTAATGTCCCGTGCAGGGGGAGTCAACTGAGAAACTCATCCGATCAACACTATAAAAACCGGAAATAAGCACCAGCTCCATGGGCCACTTGGCTCGTAAAGGATTTAGCTAGCTTTATAGATACCAGTAATAATCTTAACACTACAGAAACCGGAAATAAGTACTAGCTCCATGGGCCACCTGGTTCGTAAAGGATTTAGCTAGCATTATAGATGCCAGTAGTAATCTTAACACTACAGAAACCGGAGATAAGCACTGGCTCCATAAGCCACTAGGCTCGTAAAGGATTTAGCTAATGCTAATGAAAGAATAACTGTAATCAAACATCTGGCTATCACCAAAGTCAAAAAACAATGTCTTGATGATATTATACACAATCTATATTATTGCGACCTTGAAAGAACTATATATAATGCCATTGCAAGCGAATCCTCCATTACAAAAATAAGATACATACAGAATCACAACTATTCCATAACGATTTAAAACTCATACTTTCTCTAAACAGCGCATGCATTATCTTCATAGGGTAAAATGTTAAAAAAATCATCACCAACTACTGAAGGGTTGCAGACACAAAGCTCTCTACTCCTTTACCGCAACTAACAGGAAAACCAAATTTTATAAAAAGTATGGGAAAAAATGTAAAACTTTTAAAAGAGTCTTTACATTTGGCTAATGGTCATTGCTTTAAGCATTTTTTAACTAGAAGGTTGCATCTCAACGGCGATGTATTAGGTGCAAATGAAAAGATAAGCTTTTCAACCACAAGGTCCCAAGCTCAATTCCCGGGTCTGCCAAGACCTCACCTTTCTTCTTAACCTATTTCAGCTCTTCAACCTCACAAGGTCGTTAAATGAACCAGAAGGTTTCTGAATGAAGTACCATGGCTGACTCGATTTGTAAATTCTTAGCTTAGCTTAGATTGAATACCAAGTACTCAAATTTGAAAAAATAATTTGTAATCGTGGAAGTGTCGTCTTATATGATAATAATAATAATAATAATAATAATAATAATGATAATAATAATAGTAACTATAAAAATCTTTATTTATATAGCGCACTTGTAACTTAGCTCAAGGCACTATTAACCTCAATGTATGTTTTTACGTTCTATTTCTCCTTTTATGAGAGCCAATCGGGCAACAAAGCTTGTGCTGCTTATATCTAGAACGAACTCTCCTCCCTCTTAAGAAAACCTATGCTGGATAAAGGAAATACTCTCTAGTGCCCCTAGTGATTATTAGGAATGCCCGCTTATTGATTTTTGTTAACTGTTGTGTAGCTGACTTTTACCAAAATACAGTATTCCGAGTTTAGAAAGTGTTCCATTTGTGGAGCCATTTTTGAATTTGAACTTGCAGTCAATGAATACTTCCTGTGGAGTTTCTCAAAAGAGGACCTGAACGTTTTGTTTAATTTTGCTATCGTTATAATTTGTTCTGGAATTGTACTTTTAGAAGATGATTACAAAGTAATCGATGAGTTATTTTTACTCTATCTTTACACCGAGAGGTGAGATTGCCAGGAAACAGATAAAAACACAGTTTTTCTTATCTCTTTGTTAACTAAAACCTCTCTTCTCTTATTAGACACCAAGCAATGTTTTAACTTGCCAAACTATAAGAGCCCCCGCTTATACTGCAAATGACAGTAAGATGTAAATGTCAATAGAATTTACATACCTCACTTGTAGTGAAGCCCGTTGTCACTGTAGTTCCCTAATGACCATAAACACATAATTATTACATTTTACAAAGAACAAAGATAGAAATGTTTCTACCATGAAAAAAACTATATTTCTAGGAATATGTTTAGATAACCTTTTATTTGATGTGCATGAAAATTGTCCTAGGATAGAATGAAACGTTTGATTCTGGGTAGTTAGTTGCTTAACTAACACCGAACAGCTACCCTTCAACAGATTCCCTCATGAAGGTAATCCGCGATAGTCTTCTGGATTCCATGATGTGGAGTCAGGGTCCAAGATACTGGATTTAAGATTCCACCTCAATAGATTCCAGACTCCAAAAAGCCTGTTTTCTAAATTCCAAGACTTGGATTATAGATTTTAACGAGTAGGATTCCAGATTTCACAAGCAATTTTTTTCTGGATTCCTCAATCCATAGAAAAAAGTTTCCAGGATTCCGGAATCCAGATTTTTTTACATGGGAGAGAACAGAACTCCCTATAAATGACACATCGCCAATTTATACAAAACAACTAAAAATCCACTTCTTATTTATGTTTGTAGCTTCTGGGTATAACCCAGGATCTCGGGGTAAGAAATAAAATTGACCACAGTACCTATCTGAGCCTAGAAACCAATAACATCACAGCTACACTGACCAATCAATTCTCATTTACTGTTACTCTCAAGTAAAGCGAAGTAGTGTTAAGCATGGAATAGGGCAAAGCAAGCCTGATTCAAAATGACGGATAACTAGAGGACAATTTTGGTCACAAAATTTAGTTATCGTCTAACAAGAAAAACACCCAGAATTCTATACAATCATTTCAGCCACTGAGTACCAAAATTCATTTTTAGAAAAAAAAGATAGCTTTCAATAATTAATCACTTACTCGAAGCTCTGCAATGATCTTTGCCTTGTCTTCTAACACTTTCTTTAACTCCTCATCTTTTGACCGAAGTTGTTCTGCAACCACAATGAATAATGTAGCCGATATAAACTTGCTGCTCCAGGAGATGATTCTCCAAGAAGGAGCCTTGAACGTGCAGTGACACAAGTGTTGTGCTTGAAATCTGTGGCGTTAGGTGCTGTTATGGGCTCTTACTCCGTGTAGAGGACACATTAGTATTAACCATTCAAATGAATGATGAAGTTGACATAACAACTTTTTTATTATAAAACGTAATATCGACGATTTTATTTTTTAGAGATAAAGTCGACCCTAACCTGTCTAAACCAATTCTGTGTCTTCTACGCAAAGTATTAGCGTGCATTAGTGACTACGAAAACAAAACACCACTGATAAATGCATTCAAGGAAAGTTTTAAATTGACACCTTTTGGCAACACATCTTTCAAAACAAAATGGTAAATGTGATGTCACAGATAATATTATGGTAAGAAAAGATTAAGTTAGACAAGCACTGGCACAGCAGGCATGATTAAAAGGAACAGGTTCGACATCTGTGTGTTCTCCATGGCCGAGTACAGACAACTTAAGGTTGAATGGTTTGATCATCACTGTAACTAGAGTAAAGAAGAGAACAGCCCATTTCCAAAACACTTTCTCTGATAAATTACTAGCACTCAAAAAGTCAGCTTCCTTACACTGCTTATGGCCACGAAAAGAAAATTTTCAATCTTGAGTTGACTAAATTACCGGCTGTTAAGGTTCAAAGAAGCATTTCAAGAGATATGTTTAATGAGAATAGTAATGGTCTAATTCCATGAAAGAAAATGGTTACAAAGACACGTGTGTTGTGGTACAAGAATCTCAAAGAAAATCTGACAAGCAATTCCATCGTTACATGTTTCCTGTGTGATGAAAATGTAAAACTAGTCAAGCACCTAAGTTTCACTGAAAAACGCTGGTATTTCAAACCTTAATTCCATACACTAAAAATGTTACTTAGTAATAAAGCTTAAACCATTTTAAAGGTGCAACTGACTCTGTTCAAGCTAACTATTAATTCCTGTGCTAATTTAAAGTGTATAATACATCAGTCGTGCGTTTTTTGTATGTACAGAATGTTCTTACCCTTTTAATGGTGATGGAAAAAAAAACAATTATGATTTTTCATGTTGCAATTTTGCGTTTAAATTTTAGAAAAATCACTTCCGGATTCACCTTGACCACGCGATAGGAGGCTGGTGACTACATTATTACTTTCTGGCCTTGACGTCAAAAGCAGAATTTAGTAGCGAGAGTGCAGTCCTGTTTCTACATATCTGTTCAATTTTCTTGTAAAAAAATGGTAGTGAGGTGTGTTGTAGCAACGTAAATTGAACATAAACAGGACCGGACTCTCACTACTAAATTCTACTTTTGACATCATAGACAAGAAAATAATAATGTAGTTACCAGCCTCCCATCGCTTGGTCACTGTGAATCCAGAAGGGATTTTTCCATACTTCAAACGCAAATTACACCATAAAGAAAAATCTTAATCAAATTTTTTACATACAAAAAAAACACAACTTATATTACAATCTAAGAAAGTTTAACACTGACAAACATTGCTAGAATTTTACAACGTTTTTTCCATAGAAAGGCATTATGGTGAAGTCAAAACGTCAACTCAAACCATTTATTTCCTTATTCTATGTCCTTAAAGGGAACCTAGGCTGTCCAACAATATCAATCTCGAATAAGAGTTTTCGTCAACTTGTATCTACACCAGCAGCTCAAATATTGTAATTCCCTATAGATAAATGCTAAGTGATTTGTTTTGAACACTGAATTTCTTGCGGGAGGCCATCTTGAAATGTGACGTAGTTGCGTTGCAGTGCCATTGTTATTGTGTTCATTGCTACTGTTTTTATCCAGAGTAGACTGGCGCTACAGCGCAAACACGTCACACTTCAAGATGGCAGCTAACAGGAAATTCAAGATCAAAACATCGTTTGGCATGAGCTATTTACAGGGAATTATCAAATTTGAGCTGTTGATGTAGAAGTTGAGGAAAATTCTTATTTGAGATTGATATTTCTAGACAGCCGAGGTTTAAAGTATCCCTTAATAAAAAAATGTATTTCGGTGGCACTGATGTAAGACCATGGCTTTATTATCAGGAACTGTCAGTCTCAATAAAAGCTGAACCCAATGACCACATAATAAATAAGACAATATGATGGTTGCTTAAATAATTATATTTCAGTATTGCGTGTACATCAAGCGCATATAAATTCCAGTCATTGCTGTGGCAATGCCACTTGTCAAGTAGTATAAAAATAGAAGAAAAACAAAGCGATCTTAGGAATATCCAGGCCAGCGCCATCATCATTATCACTTTTCAAGGTATCATACGAAACAAACTGTTCCAGGTTTGACCCAGGTTAAAACACATTTCTAAAATCTCTAGTCATACAACACATACTTTCCTAGGTTTGATCCACATTAAAACACATTTCCTATAATCCCTTGTCAGACGAAACAAACTATTCCAGGTTTGATCCAGGTTAAAACACATTTCCTATAATTCCTTGTCACAATGACACAAACTATTACAGGTTTGATTTAAGTAAAAAAAACATTCCTTATAATCCCTTGTCACACGATACAAGCTTTCCGAAGTTAATCAAGGTTAAAATCAATTTTTGTAAGTCTGAATTGAGTGGCATTCTTAAAACCTGTGTCAAAACCTTGTCAGTTCTGTGTTTTAGATGTTTTTCCTTCCTATAACCTGCTTTTGAACAAAATGTAGCTCCTATCTTTAAGCATCTGTGCTTTTTTTTCAAAAATTGGAGAAATTGTTATCGTACTATAGGACTTAACTAGTAAAAGTAGTAGTACTAGGTTTACTAGTAGAATAAGTAATTGTAGTAGTAGTAATAGTAATAATAATAGTAGTAGTAGTAGTAGTAGTAGTAGTAGTAGCAGCAGTAGTAGTAATAGTACTAGTAATAGCAGTAGTAGTAGTAGCAATAGTAGTAGTAGTAGTAGTAGTAGCAATAGTAGTAGTAGTAATAGTAGTAGTAGAGTAGTAGTAATAGCAGCAGCAGCACAAGTAGTAGTAGCAGCAGTAGTACTAGTAATAGTAGTAGTAGTAGTAGTAGTAGTAGTAGTAGTAATAGTAGTAGTAATAGTAGTAATAATAGTAATAGTAGTAGTAGTAATGGCAATAGTAGTAGTAGTAATAAAAGTAGCAGTAGTAGCACACCTGTCGCAAATTTTTCAAATTAATGCTGGGCAAACACTTTTTCCTTTTTGCAGCCATGAAAACAACATATCAGACTAAAGAAAAACTGTCCGTTAAGATGGAAATTTTGTTTTTGCTTTAATTAAAAACTAGTCAGTTGAAACGTTTATTAGATTTACTAAAGTGTTTGTCTAATATTTACATCATAATTCAACTTAGGTTACATAAAACCCCAAATTTTCTCTACGTAAGTCTATCCATTAAAGTACCTATGAAGTGAAAAATGTTTTTACATTTCAAAAGAGATCATTTAAAAAGTATTAAATACAGAAAGTTTCAAATACTTTGGATAAAATGCCTCTGAGAAACAGATGCTCAAATTTGCAGGTTTTGTGCTGATGATTGACTCATTGGCTAGCTCATTATGCATTCAAGGTACGAAGTTCTTCGTTTCTGTGACGTAATTTTGTTTGAAAACTTCATAAGCGACATGAGAGAAAATAGCAAGTTTAGCTGATATCTCGACACTGATTCACAGCACGGAATTGAAACTCAAGCTGTTACAAGAAAAAGATTTGATCGTTTTTTAGAAACCACTTATCAGGTTGTAAACTATTTTTAGCTTGAACAAGTTTGATTTTTTAATTAATTTCTCATATATTCTCTGTATTGAAGCAAACAATATGACGCGTAACATTTGCTAATTTGCATCTTAATGGATAGCCACAGAACTCGAATCTTCATAAAAGGTATAGTATCTCTACAATATATTTTAACTCTCTGAAATTTTGCCTGTTTGTCTTTCTTATCATAATCTTCTCAAAAAACCAAAAACATTTTTCGCTTCATAGGCACTTTGAGTTCTTTCATTCTGTAAACAACGTGTTTTTCATTGCAGAAGTCCATTAAGAAAATTCACATTAGGCGAACCTCTTTAAACAACTAAAGGTTGCAAATTATTCATTATACTCGCCCGTATTTAATGAGTTAGCAATTGGTCAAAGCAACTGCAATTTCAACCACCAGCGTTAATGTTTTTATCACGATTTCGTAAGAATAGAAACCTTATGTCCGTTTTAGTACTTACAAAATAT
>JAPEIX020077467.1:0-10888 GCA_026122405.2 Zoanthus sansibaricus | reverse complement strand
CTTTGAATCTCATTATTTGACCTCCATCTGCCATTGTGTTATATCCTCATGGGAATGATTGAAACCCGAGAATACTTTAGGGATTTTCAGAGAAAAATTGAAGTTATTTTATGTTTTACAGAGATCATTTTTTGCTATGAGGTATTTTTTAGGGTCGAAAATTTTTACGCTTTGGTATTTTTAGGGTATTTTTTTACATTTTCCCACAAGCATCCCTGTCCTTTTTACCCCGAAGTATTCCCCCCGGGATACTTGTTTAGCAATGGTTATTATAAACATTTATTAAGCTTCCTTGTATTTAGGAGCTTGGGTGCTAAAGAATTGATCTTATTCACTGTTCCTCACTCATGGGACCAATTTTGAACACTAAGAAAAACAGCGTGATCCATCGCGTCCTCACATTATCCCGAACTACTGATTCAAAGTTTCTTAGCAAAGTAACAGTGAAATGAGGGATGAAGATAAAGTGATAACTAAATCTATCAACAAAATAGACTCATATAGAACTAATTGCAACTGAAAGTCTCTCAGCGTTTTTCGAAACAGAATTTTACGCTGAACAACATATCAAAACTTTTATTTAATCGGAATGGTAAAATTGGTGCAATTTTGATATTTTTAGAAGTACCCAAAACCACGCAATGTGACAAGGCTTTTTTCCTTTTGCTATTATAGTTTTCAGGTTATTAAAAGAAGTGAATTGGTTCCCAAACCCTAAATTATCAAAGTACCTGAAAAAAGGATACCATTTGCGTTTGATTGCGCATTTTGGCTATGTTTTTTAAAAGGAATAATCTAGTTACTGAGTGTCAGATTTCATGCGCCCGGTGTGGAAGCTCTCGAGTGCTCTTTCGAAATAAATTGTATTGTTTCTTTATACACTAAAATTTACAATAGATATTTGTATATTTACTTGTAAAATGAAATCATATAAATTTTGAAGTTATGTTTCACGGTCTGGCCTGGTTGTGATTCGAGTGTGATTCGAGTGCGATTCGAGGTACACGCGCGTGGTCCCCAGGAAGGAGGGGACGGGGGGTATTTCGGGGTAAAAAGGATAGGGATGATCGACGGAAAATGTAAAAAAATACCCCAAAAAATACCAAAGCGTAAAAGATTTCGTCCCTAAAAAATACCTCATAGCAAAAAATGAAACCAAAAAAATGACTTCGTCGTTTCGTTTTTGCACCCCTAAAAATACCGTTTCATTAAAATAACTTCGATTTTTTCTCTGAAAGCCCCTAAAAAATACCCAATCGCCAATTTTGACCCCTAAAAATACGACGATCATTCCTATCATACCAATATAGCGAGTACACCCCCGGGGAGTGGTCATATACCTATTTCCTTCGTGCAGAAATATTTCTCTGATATTTGTTAATTTTTATGATCATTAATGTTTCAAGAAGACAAGAAATGTAAATGAATGTGATCGATCCTACAATTGTTGCTCGAACGTTGAATTCAAAATTACTATAAAAAAATCTTTACTTATTTTATTCAGCGTCTTTTATCTACAGTATTTTCAAAGGGAAATTAAATCTTTTGTTTCGATTCAGCTTATCAAACTGAGAATATTTTTAGGCGAGCATAAACGGAATGCAAAATTCACTTCCTTATCTTAGATTTTAGGATGAAAATCAAGTTAACAGAGTTCGACTTCCTTATATGTACAGATTTGGCTGTTTGTGGTTTGTGCGATATGGCATAAGGTGTAGCAATAGTAATGAGAATCCAAGTAAATTGTCGGGAAAAGGGAGCGAAAAAATAAGCAAAAGAAGAAATAAATAGAATACTCCTTGATTCATTGCGACAAACCTTTCATCACCGATTCTTGGTAAAGATTGAGAATGATTCCATTCAGGTCGGCTCTCAGCTCTTTTCCAGAAACTGATCCTGGCGTGTGACAATAGTGAACAACTGGCAATAATCTTCTCTTAATACAAACTTCTAATTATCCCACATTGCTTTAGTAAAACACCCGGATAAAGCGACCAGTCGATAGAACCGCCCTTACTGACCCCATCTGGTCTAGACTAAGCATAGACGCCAAGAGACGAATAACATAAGATGCACGTGAAGTTCCCGATGATGATGCACTCCTCCATCGTGTATCTCATGGCTTTTCCTCTGCTTTTCCCGATGTTTGTAATGCCTTTTGTAGCGTCGTCTCCTGCAAGTACGGACAGGCCGACATTGTCTTCGATGGCTGTGAGAAGGTTGCAAGAAAGTTCACTACACAGAAGCATCAAGCAGGTAATGAGGAAGCACCAATACTCACATAATTCACAGGAGGTTCGGTGGTAAACCGCATAGGACAGCAAGTTCTCGCAAACTCGAAAAACAAGCTGCGCTTTATAGGACTTTTGAAGTAGGCCTTATGCAAGGTCAGCTGCAACAAAGCCCATTCAAGACATGCTGACATGCCTATCGTGTATATGGCGGTTAAACAAAGCCACCTAGACCAACAGCTTTCGTGACGACACAGACCTTATAATCTTGCTTCGTTCCCATGCCAACAGAACTGCGATAGACATCTGTTTTAGACCCGAGGCTAGGAGTAGTGCCACCACGAGAAAAATCTGAAATACCAAAGAGGTTTTACTCCATATAAGAACGAATCTTTGTTCCAATATTTTGCTCGCCCTCTTACTATTTGGATACGACGCCACTTCTCATCTCTACACAACTGGCAAAGCTGCCGCGCTGAAAATGTTCCAAAACAGCGAACAAGGTAATGTGTTTAACAACAGACTCAACCAGAGATGACGTTGTAGCTATAAGGACAACACACAGGTTTGCCTTCACGGAGCCGGGAAGGAAGACAACAAACTGGATAACTTGCTTTATTGGAAGTACTGCAAAACTATGGCCCGAAAGAGCTCAAGAATTCAACACCACATTTCACTTACGTCCGTAATTGCTTAGTAACAAAGTTTGCATGTGAGACTACAGATCGCTCAGTGGAAAGACGAGGGAGGAACATGCAATCGAAATTTGAGCGACTGGAAATGGAAAGTGGATGGTAACCAGAGGTTACTTGTAATGACGGACCTACCGAGACCCTCAACCTTAAACAGTGCAGTGTAATTGCTTATCTGACTGTAGAACAAAAGCCGCACCTGCCGAAAACACGAGTTAGATTGTCCTACAACATGCGGACGATCAGGTTCAATATATCCCGTCAAAAAATGATGGCACTAAAGATGTAAATGATGAAAAACTTTGACAAAATACTATGCCTTGCTTCCCGTGCCTGGCACTTCTGCACTTTGCTGTGTAATGTTTCTTTATTCAGAATGTTCGTATTAGATTTTTTTTTTCCAACTTATATTTGAAAGGCACGCCGATATAGAGTTTAGCTAAGGCCCAGTTTACGATAGCTATAATGATAAATACTCCAGTGATAACTGTTGAAAGTAACCAAAACATAAAGGTTATAGTTTAAGTGTCACCCCTTGGATCTAAAGACTAAGGAATTCTAGGTCCTGTTTTAACATAACGCCCGCTGTAACCTGTTATTTTACAAATACGATATTAAATCTTCCCTCGGAGCGAACAATAATTCACAAATAATCTCTCTTCGCCTGAATGTAACTGTTAAACAAGAGAAAAGTGTCACATGTCATATCGACTTATGATCAGACATCCTAAGACATAACCTGAACAAATGGTACTTTCTGCAGCTTTTATGAGACCCGATGTCATAATTTGGTGAGCTGTTCCCACGCACATATTAATTAAAACATGTTTGTTCATGTTACTGATCTAAAATGCTTTAAACTTAAGATAATTTTCAAATTAAGCAGAGTTTTTAGTCTAAATTTCTTGGGTTCATACTGTATGCCTAGTTATGAAAGGGGATAATTTCGGCTCACGGTGCTACGAATTAGTCCTTATTTTATAATTCCTTGAGACTGAAACTATCAGTAAGGCTTAGCATTCTTCTGAAGGTAGAAATAAAAAAGGTTTAAATTCTGCTTTCCTATATCAGCTACGATCATTCTGAGCGATTCCAGGTATATCTTGATGTTACAGAATAGCCTATATTTGACTTCATCCCAAATTCACACGCAAACTTGGTTTAACCAAACAACACTGTAGCTATCAAAATGTATTTTAAATTCCATTAAGATTGTGTGTAATTACATTCAGCTAATACATTCATTGGTTTCTTAGTGAATAAATCTCAAATCGTCAATACATCTAAGTAAATTATTAACATTTATAATATAGATAGGACCATGCGGGCGCTCTGATTGATCAAAATACATGTTTTATCAGAGTATAAAACATAGAAAAAGCGTGTTTTAATGTTTTGGCGTGTAAAATCTATATCATAAAGCAAATAAAGAAGCCTAAGCCGTGTATTACACTGTGATAAAACACTCCGGAAATTTGCGAACACTCGCCTGCGGATCGTGTTTTCTACATTTCACTCGTGTTCTCAATGCCCGTCGTGTTTTATCACAGTGTAATACACGGCTTAGGCTTCTTTATTTGATAAATATAGCATAAACAAAATAAACCACAATCATTAAATTTTCCCGCTCTCAACGTGACGAGCGACAGCAATGTTCACTGGTTAGTCAACAATTTTCAAGATGTTGACTAGCCGGGGAACATTTGATTTGAACTCATCCACGTAACCCCGATTTAGCCAATGAGAGCGCGCATTCGCTAGCCATATAACGATACTCTTTATGTCTACCATTAAATACAGAGGGACCTTTAAGTTAAGCATTGTCTGTTGGTGCTGCCAATCTAGCTCTTGCTATTATTTGACAGTTACAACATTTAAATGGGGTCCCCTCAAAACAACTTGACAGCAAAGTCGGTTTTTCATTCACCTTCGTTTGATGCGAGTACATCAACTCTCATGGAGCATGCGCCTGACCAAGTCTTGGGATGAATTCTGAGACAACGTGCAACTAACTTATACACATCAAAGGCATTTCGTTTCTTGTTTATACCATCGGAGTTTCCGCTGAAAATCTAAGAATAGAGAAAAACTTATACTGTCATGATGTATTATAAAATAATTTATTTGGATAGTAAGTGCGTTGTGATTGGTCTACAAGTGTGTTTTCATAGCGCTATGAAGCACGAAAATGACGCGAGCAATGTAGTTAACTGTCTCCGAGTTGTGAGAATTTATAGTATACCCGCTTTGTATACCGTCTTTCTCTTTGTTGAGACTGAAAATAACAATTTTATAAAAGATATAAAACATGTTAGCGGTGCCTTCATAGCTTGGCAAAAACCTCGGCAAAGTTTGTTAGAATTTTCGAGCAGATGAAAGACCTGATCTGTGTAAACACTGTCTATTTTTCGGCGGAGACTGGGCCATAGTTGTTTGGTCTCTTAGGGACTGGTACTAGCTTGAAACTTTTGAAATTAAAATAACGGTCGGTGGAATGTGAATTGAATTTTAATAGACTATCGAGGGATTTTCACTTAGCTTAAGTATTTCATCCACGGAAGGCAGCTGTGTTTGTAAGTACACCTTTATACTAGTAGTAGTACTTAATTATTTAGTTTACCTTTGATATTACAGAAACCGTAAAATGTCCTACGATCAGGATGGAACACGAGTGTTAACATTGTGAAATAATCCAGTAGTCAGTATACTCGAATTATTTTAAATAATGTTGAAGATTAGGGATAATTTCCGTACTGGGGCGTACTTATTTATGCATGCAGTTTAATGGCGTATAACTATAGAAAATAGGGTCTGGGTAAGGTATAGTTTGTGTGATTAAACAACAGTAGGCCCCAATACGGAAATTTTACCGAAGATTATTGAGCACTATGTAATTGGAACTTACAATCTGCTCCCAAACATTGGCCTCGATTTTCACTGGCTATGAAAGCACGGAGAACATGTTTTACTTCGTAAATGAAACAATCAAAAGTAATGAGACATCTAAATCAACAATAAATTTCATTCACAATAATTATTAATCTGAAGAAAGAGAACAAAGTTAACCAATCTAAGTTTTTGATTAGGAAATTACAAGAGTCCTGTTACATGACTATGATTGGAAATAAAGTCGAAATATTGTTAACAACAGACTTGTTTTTAATTTACTTAACTTGGATTAATCAACGCTGCTCTCTTTGCTCAGATTAATAGTCATTATGATGTATTTTAAAATGTCCGTCGCATGCCTTTTATAAACTTGAAAACAAATGGTTCTTTACTAGCTGTTAGTGCTACTTATATATTTGCATTACCACCACATCCTGTGGGAGAATAATACTTCTACATTTACACTTAAAAATATTTCAATCTATATCATTCTGCAAATTAAATACTTTCACTTCAATAAATCAACGTAATTAGCGACAGAAGAACAAACTCCAACCCAAGCCCTCTCCTCCCGATTTCTTCTATCGATCTACTGCGTAAAAATGTTTTTAAAATTTCACAAAAAGAAAATTTCCATGTCCTGATAAAGCTTTCCCTTGTCGTTTTCATTCAACATTATCGCGTTAAAAGACACCTAAATACGGTATAATAAGGTTCTTCTAGAATGTAAGTCAGCATTAATCACGTTCCTAGATGGTTTTCCTTCTCTGCATCCGCACTCGAGACACAAGTGAAGCATATAGCACGCGAGGACATCTGTGAACGAGAATAAACCAGCATATGACATTCAATTAAATTTACAATTCACCTTGACAACTCTATCGCGTTTATAGTCCAGCCAGTTGGCACAGCTGGTGCTGTAGGACATACTGTATGTAAGCACGTACTCTGCAGGACTGGATCTTCCGTACGTATCCAGGTAACTGATCGCCCGCACTTGAAAGAAATCCATTTGAAGGTACGGAGTCGAATCCCAGGATGCAGGACTCCAAGCGAAACCTGGTTAAACACGAAAGTTGAATGGTAATTTATAGAAGACTTTCTGCATAATCTGGACAACTTTACCCTTATATATGATCCGACAACGCGGAACTACAGGCAACGAAGAAGAAAAGAGTTATGCATCCACTATTTCTTGGATTAAGGCTAAATTTTCTTTTGCTATTCTCAAGTTTGCCCGCGAGACTCACGCTGGCTTATCAAGGAAAATAATTACTCAAAATATTCAAGAGAAACATAGAAGTAAATATTTTCTTCATATTTAGATAGTTTACTTTTGACTCCTGTAAACAGTCTCTGATATATATTTTTCCTGCATTCTACCTTTATAAACACAAAAAGCTGACAACAAGAACCATATGAAGCAACGGTACTCAAATATTTTCATATTATTATTTTTTATCACTTATCTAATAGAGACGATTTAGTGTTTTGAATTATAATTACTTTAATGTCATAAAATTAATGTCATATTCTATTCAGGTAACAGAGACCAAAATGCTAAGGTTAATTTATATTTAGACCAAAACGATATACGTTTCGGGGTATTTCATATTTTAATGAAGTAAAAGAGACAAAAAAACATCTTTTAGGGTATTTTACATTTACTAAAATGAAAACAGAGATTACAGTCACAAATGAGTAGATTATTAACCGAGAATGAGGTCCGTATGGAAAAATATCAGACCGAAGTCTTGACAGTAAGAACAAAGCGCAACGAGGTTCATACAGAAAAGACCTGGGTCTGATAATTTTACATACAGACTGAGGAAGTCAGGTTAATAAATCGTTTATTATATTACCTGGGTCTGATATTTTTACATACAGGCTGAGCAAGCGAGGTTAATAAATCGTTTATTATATAACTCTTTTTACTTCCGGTAATTTATCCCATGCCTACATCTACGGAAATTATCGGAAATATCGGGCAGTTTTCGGAAAGTTTCCAAAATTCTTAAAATCTGTTTCTTATGTACTTTTGGATTTTTGAAGATTTTTCAAAAAATCTTCGGAAATCATTGGAAAAGTTCAAAAAAACTTTGGAAAATTTCCAAAGTTCGTTAAAATCAATTTTTTGAAAATTTTCTGAAAATCAACATCCGGGAAACCGGTAAAACACGCGCGTACACGGCCCGTGGGCCGAATACGCATTTTGACAGACCGCGCGTCAACCAATCAGAATGTAGCAAATTGTTAGGTCATATAATTACGTAGGTTATTGCATGTTAAATCGAAGCAGCAGAGAACAAAATGATCCTTTATGGGTATTTCGTAATTTACTGAAGTATTAGAGATCCATTGATACATGGTGTTCATGATAACTTGTTTTGAAACAACGCACGGCGTAAGAAAACCTACACCTTTGAACTTTTTTAAAAAAAATAATACAATATAAAAACATTGAATTAATTATAGATTAGGGATTTACATTAATACACAACGCTTTTAACTCACCTGACCAATTGTTTCCCCGCGCTTTTTCGGCATTTTTATTAAGCCCATCAGAGCTTGAAGCACTTAGATCAGCAAATCCCGAAGCGACATCTGAAAAACATGTGGATGACTTAAAAAGTTATAAAAATGGACTTTGCTCACAATATAGAACATGAGCTTAGAAAAAGCTAAATATCTCCGCGTTAACCGTCTACCAAATGTATATTAGATAAGTATAGTCTGAATAAACAGCCAAATACAAAAACATGCACTGTAGCTCAACAATTTTCATTTCTTTTCGTTGCATACCTTTAAGATTATCACTTTATTGATCTGTGACAAAATTAATGATGTACTTAAAAATGTTGGATAATTTTTATTGGCGTCAAGGAAGCTCATGGCTCAGAGAGGGCTGTTTGCACGCTTAAATCATCATTTCTACAACTGTAAGTTATCCTTTTACAGCCTTGCCGAGACTCATTGCGTTGGAATTCATATTTTTACGAAAAAAATTGTGATTTGGATGAGATTGGAGCACAATTAACACAGTTCGTCTCCTATTTTCCCTTTTCGTATTAAAAGAGAGGGAAGAACTACAGCAACACACACATAAGTAGACGTGGATTTTATTTCATTTGTTCTGAATATCGAATGAGTTGCAGTATCCAATACATTATCTTATAACTCTCCTACATAAGTAGTTAGCCTGGGTTACCTGTGTTAAGAATCAAACATCAACACCTAAAAAACTACCGACTCTTAGTGTGGCCGGACTGTTCCAGTACTTCATGTACTGTCAATCAAAAGAGTTCTAAAGAACAAAACAAGATAACAATAACATTTCCTATCGAACTGCTTCTCACCTGTTTTTGTCGTAGAGCAGGCAATTACTCTGCGAATATTGTCAAACGCTTCTTGATTGTTCCAAATGGCCAAGTTAGAAACATAACCAACGGCGGACCCCGTTCTGTCGGCATGATACCCCAAGTAAAGTGTAGTAAACTTGTCCTGTGTAGAAGGCGTCGACAATACCGTAGTGGTAGAGCTAACATAAAGACCATTGAAAAATGCCATTAAATTATCTTTTTTAAATGAAAAAGCTACATGATGCCAACTGTTCTTTGCAACACTGCCAGCAGGTGAAAAACTTTGAAATTTCTTCGTTGATGTTGATAGTTCGATGCAAAAACGACCTGCTGAGGCATAATATTTTACAATGATTCCTCGACCATTCCCTGCTTCCATAGTGGCAAAATAAATCACAGTACCAGTTGTGTCGCTATTAGTGAATATGTAAATGGATATCGTGATTCCAAATGGATCACAGCGGTCTGGGTCACTGATGCACTCGAAATCAAAGCTCCCCATACTAACATAATTCTTTTTTCCTCCAGTTGTATCCAGTCCTAAAGGTGTCACGTTCATTTCACCCACACGGGTAAACGTGTTCAAACTGAAACTGTCGATGTCGGGCTGAAAAGCATCGCCGTGTTTTTGTCCATTGAGATCAAACACAACTCCAGCTACGACTTTATCCATAGGCCAGTAGTGATTAGCTGTCTTGTAGCATTTATCTACATAGGGAAAGTGGTAGATATGGTGATTTTAGTAAGCTTGGTTCAAATTGGCGTCATAGTTGACAGTGATTGATTTTTCGCTTAAGGACTAACCTGCAAGTTCAATGATCAAATCTCACGAACACTTAAACACTTTAACGACAACAACAACAACAGCACACTTTCAAAACTTCCATAAGAATTCATAAGAGGTTTATATAAACTCGCTTTGGTGTAACAAAGTTTTAAACAAATATCTTTAGGTATTAATAATTAATAGACTTTTCCGATTGTATCAAAACTTTTTTTCATTGGAAAAGCCGCGATGTTTCGACTGCAACCTACGATACTGGATGCAGTCGAAGCTGATAAAGACTAGCAGGATGCAGTCGAAGCTGATGAAGAATAGCAGGATGCAGTCGAAGCTGATAAAGACTAGCAGGATGCAGTCGAAGCTGATAAAGACTAGCAGGATGCAGTAGAAGCTGATGAAGATTAGCAGGATGCAGTCGAAGCTGATAAAGACTAGCAGGATGCAGTCGAAGCTGATGAAGACTAGCAGGATGCAGTCGAAGCTGATGAAGACTAGCAGGATGCAGCCGAAAATGATGAAGACTAGCAGGATGCAGTCGAAGCTGATAAAGACTAGCAGGATGCAGTAGAAGCTGATGAAGCCTAGCAGGATGCAGTAGAAGCTGATAAAGACTAGCAGGATCCAGTAGAAGCTGATAAAGACTAGCAGGATGCAGTAGAAGCTGATGAAGACTAGCAGGATGCAGTAGAAGCTGATGAAGACTAGCAGGATGCCGTAGAAGCTGATGAAGACTAGCAGGATGCAGTCGAAGCTGATGAAGACTAGCAGGATGCAGTAGAAGCTGATAAAGACTAGTAGGATGCAGTAGAAGCTGATGAAGACTAGCAGGATGCAGTAGAAGCTGATAAAGACTAGCAGGATGCAGTAGAAGCTGATGAAGACTAGCAGGATGCAGTAGAAGCTGATAAAGACTAGCAGGATGCAGTAGAAGCT
>JAPEIX020077440.1:0-10890 GCA_026122405.2 Zoanthus sansibaricus | reverse complement strand
CACGCATCCTGCATTCTGATTGGCTACTCTACTGGAGGTCTATTTGTGATAGCCTACTAGTAGAGAAAAGATGGCGGATCAAAATAGTAATGAGTCCCGTTTTGCTTTAATGTCAGAGGATTTCATCGATAATCTTTTTTTCACCGATTAATAAGTTTGTACTAAAACAATTAGACCTCTCGGCCTCATGGACTACGAGTTTGAATTGCTTACTATGCCTACGGCCTCACAGGTTATTGACTCGTAGTCCATTTGTCCTCGAAATTAATTGTTAAGTGGAATATTGATCTCCATGGGGCATTCTTAGTATCTAAATGTATGTGATCCAACACAGCGAATAATCTCAAACTTCCAGCTGTTGACTTTGTTTATACTTTGAAAGCGTATGGACAATATCCAATATGAAAATTATTGAGAGAAGTAAAACCTGTGGCCACTAAATCAGTGTGATATACATTCTGTGCCTGGATTTAAAATACCTTAATGATAATTATAATGGGAAAATTACACTTGACAAACCAAAAATGAATACTAAAATAATGCGCGTGTATAACTTATTTTAAAATCCAATCCCATCGTCCCTGCAACGAGTTAGGTTATCCCTTCACACGTTCCCCAACCCATTTCCCGCAGCGTAATACTTTTTTTCTCACTTTAACTTTGAAATTCCGCTCTTCTTGATCAACCCCGGGTTTTATCAGCATCTGCACTTCATTAAGCTTCTGATGAAGAATAATCGCCAAACTACTGGCTCCCTCGTCGAAGTGTTTCACGGCACTCCACGTACTTTCAAGTTTCTTCTGCCGGTCGTTGGCTGCCTCAGTCACATTATCGAGCCTTTTTCTTAATTCGTCCATTTCTTCCTTAATTTCTTGCGATCCCAGCGCCCTCTCGCGGCCTTGAATCAATTCATTTCCTGCCTTGAAAAGAAGCTTCACCTCCTCCAAGTTATGGGATATGTCTTTTTGCAAGGTCTGCAAAAATAAAAAAAAACGATGCAACTGATCACGATTTTGAACAATGATTTTTTAAACAGAGCGTTAGGCTAAACACAGCTAGTCAGTTGAAAGGTCAAAGAACGACAATACAATTCAGCTTAATCTATTATTAGCTAACTCATTTACGCGCAAAGTAGCCAACGGAGCCGGAGTTTATCTCCGGTCTCTGTGGTGCTAAGCTGATGAGAGCCTTTGACTTCTCTTGGACGAGACACTAATCCATCTCATCCATCTCAGCAGACGCTGGTACTCATTTACCTACCCTGGAAAGATGGAAAGCTGAATTAACTTAGGCGGAAAAGAAGGTCACAATATTCAAATCTTGGCCGGGAACAAAATGGGGACCTTGCGGTCTGAAGGCAAAGACTTTACCAAATGCGCCAACTACGCCTGTGCTAACCTATTATTAGCTCCTAAGTTATTTGCGTAGTGAAAAACTTCAACTGTATGTCGTTAACAGTAAGCGTATCAAATGCCAATTACAGTTAAATCGATTCAAGTCAAAGCGATTTAATTAGAGAGTTTTGTTGTTTCTTGATCTCGAGTAATAACCAGTTATCAAAGAATATTATAACCGTCATGTAGTCTTCATGAGATATTCAGAGATATAAAAATGATAATAACTTGGATGAATTAGTACTACCTCATCGACACAGGGCCACAACACATGTATAAATCTAAAAAAAGTTAGCTAGGTTTAAAAATAGCCGTTAGGTCAATGCTTGTGTTCGGAAACTACACAATTAAAAAGTACCTTGTGTTCAGATATTTGTGTCCTTATTGTGTCAGTGTTGCCAGCCACTGGGGCTTGTCTTTTTATCTTTTTCTCGACTCTTTCTAGAAACATAACGGTGCTTCGGACCATTCGACGGTACCTCTCAATCTGTAAGATGGTTGTCTCTAAGATGACACTCCTGGCTTCCAATGCTTTCCAAACGTCATCATAACGCGTGCGCAGTGAAGCTAGGTCTTGTTCGATGGTGACCTGTTCATCTGCTGATTGTTCAGGTCGGGCCGTTATCGTTATAATAACCTTACCGAGACCAACTAAAAGGTCTAGTCGAGCTTTGTATTGCACGGCCTCTTCTTGTAACGTCTGTTAAGAAATATACATTGTGACCTTAGTTGGTATTGTAAACAAATTAGCTTATTTACATCTTGAATAATGTAATTACGTTAGTTAATTTTTATACCAAGCCTATATGAGCAATTTTTATGTGACAATTTTTATTTGCTCGTCCAAACGAACCAAACTGACCAATTTTTTTTAAAATCCTATTTGCTGAAAAACTGGCGTGTTGTTTTTGTGTGGCAAATTCAAATTGTCACATACAGAAAATTGTCCGTGTGAACAAGACGACAAATAAAAAGTGACAATTATTTTGATGTCATCCGTAGATTCCAGTTTCCGCTCTCTCCGCTGATTGAAAAATTTGACTAGAACATTGAATGCACAACGGTAAACTGAATTTGTCTCCTGAAATCAAGAGATGATGAGCTGCTTCGTAGGCGCAATTGATATTATGGACCTTTAGCAACGAGGACGCGGGAACGCGAAGGTTCGGAAAAACCACATTTCCAGCTTATTCTTTACTTTTCTGTGTGGTTCATAGGATTTTGTTTCTCAACCTTAAACTTTTTGAACAGAAAGGAATTAAATACTTCTCCATGAAGCTAAAGAACTAAGAACGTATCTGTTGTTATGTCCTTGCAGTTCTGAGAACTTCAAAATAAGTCTTTTCACATTCTAAAATCTAACATGTTTGACACTTCCTTTGTTTTACCTTTCATTAATTTAAAATGCGTAAAAGAACGGCGAACATGAGCGATGTGTACATAGCAGTTGTGGGTTTTTTGTATGTATCAAAAGACTTTACCTTTCTCATGGTGATGGCAAAAGAAAAATTCGCTTGCGAGTTTTCTTCGTGGTGTAATTTGCGTTTAGGAAAACTCAATTTCGGATTCACTTTGACCGAGCGATGGGAGGCTGGTAACTACATATTTTGTGGTCGATGACGTCAAAAGCAGAATTTAGTTTCTACATATCTATTCAATTTACGTTGCTCCAACACACCTCGCTACCATATTTTACAAGAACATTGAACAGATATACAAAAACAGGACAGGTCTCTCATTACTAAATTCTGCTTTTGACGTCACGAACCGAAAAACAATATGGTAGTTACCAGTCTCCCATCGCTCGGTCAAAGTGAATCCGGAAGTGAATTTTTCAAACCTTAAACGCAAATTGCATTATGAAGAAAAATCGTGCCATCACCATTAGGTGTATACGGTTATTTTGTACATACAAAAACCCCACAACTGATATATACGCTTTAGGATACTAGAATGGTGACGTGAACAGCAAAGAACAAAGCTCTCATTATTGAATAAGGTAGTTGCAAGATGAATGTACCAAGCTCATCACCTGCTAACCGTCGTCCTCATGGCATCGCCGCCCAAGCTCCTTTTTCATTCTCCCGTTTGTGGAGAATGTGATCACATCAAACAAAATTTACTTTTTGTTTGCGTTCGAGGCTGAGCCTTTTACCTCTTTCTGTACGCAAATCTCTTGCAAAGGCAAAACGGAAAATTACTCAATGATTTAAACGGAAAAATTAAGAAATATTTTTTTCACAACCGCCGTCGCCATTGTTCTTGTCCTCATTCCTAAACACTTTCAGTCCTATTTGTATTAATTCTCCCAATTTAAGTCGTTACTTTTCATTGAACAAGTTTGAGATTACTTTTACTTCTTCAGTAGTTAGCTTTGTCTGATCAATTCTCATTTTCTCATGAAAATTAATTATTTCTGCTTGGTGTTGATAAAGGCCTAGGACTGAAAAAGCTCTCTACTAAAAAACGCTTGGACGGGAGATTGTAGCTATTGCGCAGATGATTTGTGCATTATTACCAGCGGTAATTTGTATGTTACCTTCTGTTCCTTCATTTGTGTACTGAGAACATCCGGATCCAAACCAACAGGCGCCATATAAACCAACCTGACCTCTGTATCGTCCAGCCAAACTGTGATAGCACGAGATACATTGTGATATCTTTCCCACTGTGCTCTCAGTTCATCGTATCTGGAACTAACATTAAGCTGTTTGACGCAAAGTGTCTGCCAGTTCTTGTTCACTCGATCCAAAGTCTCTAGTATGAGCGACTGTTGTTTGCTACGCTCCAAATTAATTAGCTCGTGTCCCCCCTGGTTTACAGCTTGAAGAGCTGGACGCATGCGCTCTACGTCATCTTGGAAACCCTACGGGATAATCAAAACTAAATGATTAAAAACCAAAACTTTGTTGAAGAAGTAATATATCAAACACGAGACACATGTTTCATCACATTTCCAAACAATGAAAAGAGAGTTGAAAATACGACATGCAGCGGTGTATTCTAGACGAAATTCAAGGTGTATAATTTGGAAATGTGATGAAACACTTGATATATCTTCTCAATCAAAATAAAAACTAAAGAGTAAACGAAGAAATAAAATAGTTAGAATATATGCTAATTAAGATCACATTTCCAAACCATGGTCACGGTTATGATTTTTTTTGTTTTAACTTGATGAGTTATTACAAGAGGTGAGACAAGAGATGTTGCTCAATCTAACTAAAACAAGATAATAAAACATCTTACAATGACCATTCATTTTGCTTGTCTTGAAAAATATTTGATCAGTACAACTGACGAACTCCTATAGAGTGGCTAGCCTTGTCGCTGTTTAATGGAGTAGAAATGATGGCGATAACAATTTAATACACTGATGAATTGTTAAAGAGTATATGACAGATTTCATTATCTTATTTTATTAGCCCATGGTGTTAAAAAAGGGTTTCAGAAATCGTCTGAAACCTTTTTTTTCTTGCTTTAAATACTCGACATTCCGGCTTAAAATTTGTATCATAAGTCGCATGGCCAAAAGACTAGTTTTCAAACCTTGTGACGTCAGAAGATTTGAAAACATGTGCTTTTTGCGCGACGCTTGGTTTATTTTATTTGTGGTCTGAAATTGCACGAATTTGACCGATTGAACATTGATCACTGAATGTGATCTGTTGTGCTTAGTTCACTTGCAGCCATTTTGTTTATTTTTCAAACCTTCTGACGTCACAAAGTTTGAAACCAGTCTTTTGGCCGCGCGATTTATGGTACAATTTTTTAGGTTAGTAAACCTAACTTAAAACATTCATTTGTAGTATCTAATACTTTCACTGTAGCCAGTTACATTTTGTATATTGGAGAAAGTGGCCGCCATGGGCGACCGCATTAGAGATTACCACTATGTGACATATGCAAGAACGATCTTTCTAAACTTGTCTCTAGTCCTATTACTTCCGCTAATCGCTCCTCTTCTAATTTCATTTTGTTGCATTCTATTTCTCTCATCAACGGCAACGACTCTCGCAAAAACAAAAGCATGCGAGTTATTCACACGTTTGGTAGTTCAAACCCCCACGGAATAAACAACCGCTTCGTTTCTTAACATTCTGTTGTTCCTGCATGATCTTTGTCGTTTTACATACTCATCCTTTCGTTTCCTTTTGTTTTTCTACATACCTAGCTCATTACGTTATCTGTCTAAGGGTAATAATTAGCGGTAGACTAGAATGAGCAGCGTCAGAGTTTCTAAAGAAACAATAGTGGTAAATATGTAAATTATACACTGTATAAAAAGAGAGAATACTCACTAACGTATCGGACGTTAGTCCTTCGTCGAAGTAAAAACCGACAAAGGACTAACGTCGGAGACGTCAGTAAGTATTCTCTCTTTTTATACGGTTTATAATTTACATATTTATCACTGTTATCTCTCTTTACCTCGTTATAAAACCACCTCTATTTATCTCGTATGCATTTACTATGATGAAGGACAACAGCAGCGAAACGTCAGTTAAATCCTTTCACTTTCTCTTGCAAGGTTAACCAACTGAGAAAAAAGCCCAAGTCATGAAACCATACCTGTAACCTCTCTTCAAACACCAGCAGATCTGTAGTCACCAGCTCCCCAGAGTCGAGCTTCTTGATCATTCCCAGCTCCCACCTCTCAAAATCCTTGGCAATCATGATAAACACACTCTTCATCTCCTCTTTACGCTCATGCGCCTTCTGGCTTATTTCTTCCCACAGCTTGTTTAGTTTCTTCATGTTGGATTCCTTGTGTTTCTTCTTCTGCAGTCGGAAGATCTCATTCAGGGAATCCACAGTGGTCCCTGCACGATTTATTTCATTTTGCAACGCCTTAAAATGAGATAAAATAACAAACAAGATCTTAAAACGTAATATGATTTCAGAGAAGCTTTAGTAGTGTGACTGCTGGGTGGGATTTCATTTTACTATCACTATTTTAGTTAGAAATTGTTTTTCAATAACAAGCGGCATGTACCTAGCTAAACCATTATCAATCGCGTTTCAAATTCTGTAACTAAAAGTGGGTTACCGTAAGATTAACGCAATCAGCGTCTGTGGTTTTGTTATTAATTACTAGTCAATAACAAAAAAGTGGAGTGTGAATAAATCTGCATTTTACAGTTAAATATAACTTCATTTGAAAGAATGTTTTAGAAAATTAATAAGAACGATCATCTGTTTTTTCAATTAGTTATCTTCCACCCCCAAAACATACATACTTGGGCCCAAAGTATACAGCTCCAAAAGATATTTTAAAACAACTTTTAATCCGCAACCTTTGTTACCTTAAATTTCTGAGCCTGCGATCTCAACTCAGTCAGATTGTTAGACACTGGTGGCAGTTTATCTAATTGTTTTTTCAGCTCCTGGAGAACTCGCATGGCATTATCCAAACCCTCTTTGTAGCTCAGCGATGACAGCATAGCTGACTGTAGCTTCGTTTCGTATACAGAGATGTTGGAACACAACTCATCATATCTCTGGCGAATTGGTTTGCCGCGCTCAAATGTGGGAGACTGTACCAATCCATGGATGCTTTGCGCCACCACATCTGCAGAAATGACTTCCGGTTGATGCGAATTGACTTCCGCCTGAAAAGCCTAATAAAACAAAAATGGGTTTCTAATAAACCTAATCACACTTTTGTCGCCTTACAAAATTTTTGAAGCTTGTTAAATTTACCATTATATCGATTTCCAAGTTTAAATTAATAGTTTTGGAGAAATCATTCTGCCGTTACATATTCTAGACGAATTTCATACTTTGGCAATAATTTACAATTAAGTCCTTGATCAAATATTCTAGAAATTGGGCTGCCTAAATTAAAAAAAAAGTTTGTAAGCGGCGAGACCTCACTCTTAAGGTTAAGGTTTAATCCAGGGTTTAAGTAAACAAGTTCTTAGGCAACACACTTGCTTTTGTCTTCTAAGGTTAATTGAAAAGACCTAAAAATTTAATTCTTTGGCCCATTTACTAAATTTGGACTATTTTCTATAGACGGATCAAATAAGAATGCTTAGCATCCAGATGATTTTCATGCACGTTTTTTATGTAAAAATGATTTGATAAAATCATAATCTCTTGAACTTGAAGCAACTTGAAAGCGGATTAACCGTCCAAAGCGTCAGCTTTACTAATATCAACAGATTAATTGAGAAAAACCAGATCGGCAAAAAAAAATAAACAAAATACGATAATATACGCAAATATAACTGAAAAATATTCACTGCTTTGAATCAACACTTAAACTGAGCCTTAACTGAAATATGAGATACCGACAGAAACAAACATTAAGTAATTCCGCTTCAAAACATTTCTGTTCAATAAAAGTCAGAATTTAGCTTGAAATGGTAAAACTGAATTAAGTCCTTAACTTAAGAAAGAACGACTGCATATGAAGTAACAATTAGAAACTTCTCTTCAACAATTTTCAAAGACAAACAGTAAACCAATTCCTCATCTGAACAAAAACCTACCTTTATATCGTCCATCTCTCGTTTCAATAGTGCTGGATCGGAACTCAGAGGCTGCGCCATTTTGGATGCAAGGCTCGTCTCGGCTGAATTAAGCCAAGGAAGAATATCGTTCGCCTTTGCGTCGTATTCCTTCAGTTGTTTCCAGGACTGGCCGAGCTGCGTGCCTCTCTGGGACAACAGAAGCAACAGACGATTGTAGCGCTCGTTGATGTCGGCAAGTTTGTTTTCTAGTACCCAGGACTTTTCATTTGGATTACCCAGTTCGTCCGCAGTAGCTTTTGTGGGATCTTGAAGAGTTGAGAGGGATTTTTCCAGTTCCGCATGAAAAACCTGAAGCGAAAAACAATGAAGTTTACAACTAGCAAAACTGCGTCACGACGCTAAGTAGCTGCTACGGAAAGTAAAATGGCTTTCCTTATTATATAAACACAAAACAAGACTTAAGTGATTTACAACATCTTTTGCACGCAAACTACACGGAGAACATGCATTTGTTTAGCTGTTTCTTTTCAGGCCCAGATGGTCATATAGCGCGTATGTACATTACAGCTATACCAATGGGTAAAGGCTACAGTTTCCAGCTGTGGCGTCCATTTTTAAAATAAAAAAACAAACAAACAAAATACCTTGGCCTCGTGTAAAAAGTCTTCTCCGCTCTCATTCACGGCCTGAAGTTCGACCTCATGTATCTTAACGTCTTCAACGAAACTCTGCGTAAATTATAAAAAAAAAAAGTAAACTAAGTTTATCTTGTTTCTTCAAATTTAGGTTTAGTTGGTTTCTTCTTAACTTAAATATGGTAAAGGTTCTGGCTGGTAGTGTTACCGTAGAATAATCATCGAATATGTTAATTTAGATTTTCAACAGTATATGTTTATTGAGCCTACTTAGTAAGTGCAAATATTGAAATAATTTCGTTGTTAATAAACTAAAATGATATTCTGTAGCATCTGTCACGAACACCACGTACTGAATATCTGCCGTCGGCCGTCGGTCCAATCACGCTATGGTGTAGCAGAGCCCGAGAGACAGCACTTCCGCGAATGACTGAATACGCCAATACGCTAGTGGCAGTCCCTCGAGCATGTGCCAAATAAAAGGTACATGGCTCTCGGATTAGTAGAGTAAATATCTGTACTGCTATATAAACAATAGAGAAAATATGCAATACACTTCATAAGCTGAAAAAAAAAAAGATCCACAATGGTAAAAAGGATGCGAATTAATTTTTCCTCGAGAAGCCACGTATTAGGCAATGCAATGGGCAGAAGTACGCGACTTTCTTACTTTGTTTAATCCCGAACGTGTTTATGATTTACAAGATTTAAAATGAAAATAAAGCAAAACAAAATTCAAAAATAGATTAGGGTTAAGTTTATGCACAACTTTCATCTTATTAAAACTCGGTTTTGACAGGATTAGGATTAGTAGCAATTCACTTAACATTAGATACTTAATGAAACAAAAATATGGAAGAATATTACATTTAAACATAAAGGAAACTGCGTCAGCGAAGTTATCTTTGTTTTCTAAACATTTTAATATCATCGGCGTAAGATGTATAAGATATCCAGTGTTAGCTGTTTGCCAGATCATCCGAGTAGCTCTATGAAGGCTTCAAGCAGTCCCTCATGCTGCTACAAGGCATCCTGCTATTTTTAGTGCTTTTCGTTTGCCTTCTTTTTATTTTATGTTATTTTAATTTCTTTTTTCGTTTTTTTTTTAAATTTATCTTATTGGGTTTACATTATAGTTTATACCAGTATTTACTATAATTCATGTATTATATTATTATTATTATTATTATTATTATTATTATTATAATCATTATCATTATCCGGACACACTTAATCTGGAACCATGCCGCATTGTTGTGTGTTCCTAGCCCTTCCTTCAGGCCGAAGCTAATACTAATAAATAAACAAATTAACAAATAAATAAATTTGTATCAATAGAGTGATAGTTACACAACTTAAGAAAAAATTTGCATTAAAACGAGATGTTTCAGCTCCATCTGAGGGCATCCTCGGAGTCACAAACCACTGTAAGGCTTATCAATGGTCAAAATATGCAAATTCGCATAAAGTGTTATCGAGGCGTTATTGTCAACAAATACTTTTGCACGGATAAAATCTGATTGAATGGTCAATTGAGGTCTTCACTGATTAGTAAATTGACAGATAAATAAATAAACAAACAAACAAACGAAAGCTTTCTAATCTAACAGTAATGATAACAAAACTTTCAATCTTGTGAATCAAAGGTTGTAACTGTTCGCCGACGTTATCTTTTCATTTACATTACGAATCTGAACTGACATAACAAAAATACTGCTGAAAAAATTAAATAACAAAATAGTTACTGTTCATACCTTATGTTCATCTAACCGAGCCTGCGCAGACTGGGCATCATTGACGTCATTAAGTATGGCGGCAGCTTCGTCTTCGGCACGCATCAACCAAGCCTATGGGTTAAATAAAACTTGCAAAAGCTATCCATTGGGAAATAAGATATGAATACTTTTTGGAAACAACCAAACAAATGAAAAATTGCTATTTTGGTACATAACACCTATAACAGTAAAGACGTAAAATTTGATATGAATTATTGAAAATTCCAAGATTAAACTAGTTAAAAGTAAGTCTGCTTACTCACCAAAAATGGATGTAACATGCTCTCAAACTTAGTCAACTTGTCGTGAATCGTCACCAGTCTCATATAACGATTATCTAGCTCGGACTGCAGCCGGTTCCACCTCGCCTCCAGGCTACTCATCTTAGTGTCAAGCTCGGCCTTCTTCGATTGAGACAACTGCTGACCAGTGCCTTGAAGGAACTGGCGGCCCTGTGTCAAAGAGGACTCCACCGGCTGTTTCCGCTCATAAACCGCTCGCGTTAACTTCTGTGATGAAAATATGAAAGAGGAAGCTAATGTACCACGTAGCAGCATCAGAGTTCTCAGGACTGACATCCGTAAGTGAACTGTCGTCACTTCTGAAA
>JAPEIX020077410.1:0-10891 GCA_026122405.2 Zoanthus sansibaricus | reverse complement strand
GGCTGCATAAACGATTTCAATATAATCTCATTGTATTGAAAATAGTATGTGTTATTCCCAAATTTAACTGGCATGTGCACCAGGTGAGGTGATTGCCAAATATGGCTTTCTATCCTGCGCTGCACGCAGAGATACCCCCAGTAAACTAAAGCCATTTATTTTATTTTTTTTCCTTGTGCTAAACACTGTTTAAACTTGCCTCGTAGATATTTGTTTCATTCGAAAGATTCTTTTGTAGATTGAACTGTTTCTTTAGAAAAAGATAACCCATTAGCTTTGTATTAAATAAAAATACAACATTGTTTATGAGATATAAACACTTTTTTTAGAAAAAGTTTATAGCAACGATGAGGATGATATTCGTTAAATATGAATATGAATTTTAAGTTGTATGAAATGCATAAAATATTAAAACTGGATTATTATGTCTTAACAGGTAACAGCAATTCAGTATGAACTTTGGTGGAACAATCAAGTGACAAGTGAACAAGATGCGCATCTCGGCCCCGTCTACCGTGAGCTAACCAAATCTGATAACCAAATAACAAGAATCTGTCAGTCAGGGTAATGTTATTGAGTTATATCATGCTGTAATAGTCTGATGCATGCAGGTGCCCATTAAAAGGAGTGTTCATATGAGCTGGACAAAGCTGCCCTACCCTCCCCTTCCCTAATGCTATCCTGTCCCAACAAGACAGAGTTGTAGAAGAGTTTGTTTTAAGAAGCGCATTTTGTACACAATTAGATTAGTGGTAAGTCATCACATCTTTTTTCATTTGTGGGGCAAAAGAAGTTTAATGCAGGAATTGGTTTGTTTTGTGTACTGAGAAATTAAGACAAGGTGACTGAGCAATGAATGAACGCTCCTACTAACAGGCTCCTGTCTCATCTTGTAGCGCTTTTGAGAACACGATCGTGATATGAAGGTGGCTATATATAGCCCTGTTAATCCTCAGTCAACGTTTTTAAACAAATTAGAATAGGCTATGTTTCTTCTCACGTTATCAATGACTCAAATACACAATTTAGTTTCATAAAAACCAAAGAATTATTGTTGGGTCTTTTGATTAATCAACAAAATTATGCTCGATAAAAAACTTACTACATGTCGGAGTCTCTGTGTACTGTACGTATGGGAGCTCACAAGTGTCAAATATGATCTGTATCATGTTGCTTATTTTCACGGACTTCTTCGAGGACGCTCAGAACATGCTTAGGTATCGAACTGTTGCTTGTATCGGATCCTTGGACAATGCTCTCAAGTGAATTGAAGGGTATAGAATACATAATATGGGTTGTAGAATCGTTATATAAGAAGAAAGTTCTGAGTCAATGAGTCATAAGTTCTGAGTCAATGAGTCATAAGTTCTGAGTCAATGAGTCATAAGTTCTGAGTCAATGAATCATAAGTTCTGAGTCAATGAGTCATAAGTTCTGAGTCAATGAGTCATAAGTTCTGAATCAATGAGTCATAAGTTCTGAGTCAATGAGTCATAAGTTCTGAGTCAATCAATCATAAGTTCTGAGTCAATGAGTCATAAGTTCTGAGTCAATGAGTCAGTGTATCTTACCTGAGAAAACTAAACGCCGATAATTCCAACTGTAACCCTAACCATTAACCTTTCTCTAAAAGCTAACCTTTGGCGAAAAAGCGCTGACTCTTAACTTGACTCATGGCTTCTCTTCCATCACAAAACGCAATTTTGTCACTTGTTTCAACATATTAAAACTGAACTTAAAGATGTTTTCTTTCCCAACTTTTTGAGGAATTTTTTTTTACGTTTAATTGCAACTGAATGGAAAATTGTGAGTTTTTGGCAATATACTTTGAACAAAAAAAAACGAGAAAAAAAAGTTTATGAGATTCACCAGAAGGAGAATCGAACTCTGCACTGACCTAGCTGTTCTCTCTGTTATTATAATGTCGCCTTATCTCAATAGGCCATAGAAGCAAAAGTTATGTTGGTCAGAGCTGATTTTATTCAAATAGTTTCGTTTAATGAAGTCACTGCACGTTATCTCGTTGGGTGTGATATGACACAATTTCACGGACCGTACAGTCGTAAAAATTCTTTTATGCTTTTATTAATGTTATTTGAGAACTAGTTGTCACATTTATATAATAAGATTAGCTATTGTTTTTCATTGTTCTAAAGATTTAAATTGTGTGTTAGATATTTTGAATTCTTGTTTCACAAAGGAAGATTCCAGCATAAACTCGTATTTTAATAATTTTATCAAAATGAATAGTACTTAAATTAAACTTCTCTCCGTGAAAACACAGCTTTACTTTTTTTGGCAACTTGGTGAGACTTAAAATTTGTTTTGAATGAACTGACATGTTGTATCGAGTATTTTGCTGAAACTGCAATATTGTTTTATAATTTGGACAACGAAAAAACTTCAATACTCTGGCGTCTACTTTTCTCAGACCACTCTCGTTATTTCGCGCGCGTTGATTTGTTTGCAAGCAAACGGTAAATTTTTTCATAAATGAGAATATTTTTTTTTCGGACCGAGACTGGATGTTCTTATTTTTAAGTTGAAAATATTTTTACGAATTTTTTTAGTTTCGGGAGTATCGATGATATGAAATTTCCGTTTTTAAAATCATGATAGATCTTTGATTGGGCTTTGCCATTTGGGATTAGTGTGCAATTGCAATACATACGTAATCAGCAATGTTTTTTCAAACATGGAAAATTATACTTTTCTTAACAAAATCTGAGCCTCAGCATTATTCTTAAAATATTCCTAAAAATTTGGCTAATTTCAGCCTCAATATTCCTATAAAAAGTGTATCAGACGATAGTAATTAATCTCTATATTATGATCACTCTAAATCTCTCACTGCTCTGCTGATAACACGAGTTTGTCTTTTTGTAAATGTTTCTCAGCAAATTAATCTTCACATTTAAACCTGGAGCTAGGTTCAAGCTTTTTTGTTCTAAAACCAAATGCTTATAAATTGTGTTTAAAGAATATAGCTCCTCTTCGAAACATGATATTAAGATTTTTTGAAGCGTTCAACATTAGGAACACTTTCTTTGTAATGATATTAAGAAGTTGACTGAATAATGTACTGTGATATATACAGCCACTTTCTATTAGCGTCTTGGAGTATGCATAAGAAATGCTAAATGTTTTCGGAAATATTGTATGTAGTAAATTAACTCTTTAAATGCAAAATTATTTCACGAATGACTGGTAGATCCTGCATAGCATCATTGTAAACCCGTTCTCTCTTCCTTACGTTGCTTCGTAATACAGAAATTGCATTGAGACAACAAAACATAAAATGTCCAGTGTCCATCTTGTTATGGAATTGCAACTGCTATTTAACGAACTCCATTCTTTTATTTTTTTCTGTTGTTTCTTCAGTCAGTAAGCACAGCTCTTCATATTTTCAAAAAATGGTCAATTCAAAGAGCAGCTAAACTGCTTCAAAATCGAATAATTGCTACATAGACAGTATGAATGAAAAATCCCAGAACTTTAAACATGAACTTTCGGAAATAAACTTTTCAAAATTTAGAAACTTACCCGCTATACACAAGAACATTTAAATCGAGGATCATTTTGCAAACGAGAAAAATCGCATCTTTATTTTCACTCGTAACTTCAGAATATTCACCCATTCTAATACAATCTCAGAGAGAAAATGTGAACAAAAATATTATCGGTGAAACTTCCAAAAAAATTTTCGTTCACAAAGAAAAAAATGTACAGAATTCTATTATTACTGAACTGTCACACTATGTATTTTCTAACCTTGTCGACCACTGTTTGAGTTGGAAAATTCTTGGTATATATGCAAAGATTGGAAAATCGGAAGAACAAAAGAAGCAATCTTCATTGGACCTCAACATCTACTCGTAACAAGCAATTCCACACCTTTTTCTTTACTCCTCGACAGAGAATCAATTTATCAATTTAATTTATTCAATTTTCACTTATAATGAGATAGCCTTCAATTTTTCACTAGAGGACGCATTTGGGAAGACTGTTGTAGTTCATTTGGTTATATGTCGGTCTCTATAGCACAAAGACGGGCACATCACCAGAGCCATTATCCGTTTAAACGAAGTTTCTTTCGACGCACTACGCAAGATAGTTCGTGTACACGAAAACGGCCAAATGAATTGATTAAAAACTTTTTATCATGTTATATTTTTAAAGCAAATTTACTAATTTCATGTATTATGATTTAGTTTTCCTTAATATCCATTCTCGGTATTCAGCTAAAACTCTCGCCAAATCTCTACAGCCAGTAAAATGTTTAGTTGAATTTCAACAAAGAGTTGAATCCGTTCATATTTTGGCTTTAGAACTCTGACCACAGCTAGAAATCGTTGAGATATTGTTATGATACACAATTTTGTTTTCGAAGTCTGAAATTCCATGGCAAAACCGTATAATGATTTGCCCAGTATAAACACTCGAAAAGAAGAAATAAATTGTATAGCATTCCGTGTATAACCGTTTTCCAGTACTTCAGTCGTAAAAACGCCGTTGATATTTCCCAAAATGAAAGATTCGCTGTTCTTAAATAGCTGTTGTGAACCGACCAATGGACTTTTCATGTTCATTATCAGCATTAAAATCTGAGAGCAATGCAATTTATTGCAACGTAACACGGCCTTTTTGATTTTGTATACTATGTTCTCAGGATGGAGAATGCTTCTGAAAACATTTGATCAAGCATGCTACATAAGGTTATGTAAATCTAGTTTTAGTTAAACTCAAAGTGAATTTCTTTTTGGCTATGCCAACTAACGAGTGCGCCAGAAAAGTTGATAAATAATTCTAAGTCTAAGTTTTCGTTTGTGCGCAAGCTCGATGTTATTTTTTGTTACTATTGTTTATATTCCACATGGTGTACAAGAATTTTTTTGTTTATTTGTTATTTTATATATATATTTCTCTTGTTCAATATATGAAGCAAGACAACAGTCTTTATCAACTTGTAATCTTTATTTTGCATTTTTGTAATAAAAATACAGTTGTTACTTTTTGTGTACATCAGGACTCGTGGTACATGTAATTTAACCCACTCTAAATGTGGGATGTACTAACACGTTGAATGTTGCAGGACTTGTCTGAGCATGTGTACTTCACACACAGCACAACTGCATTGCTCAGACAAGATCTACAATGTGAACCGTTCTTGTAGATCCCACATTCAAACAGAGTAAAATAGTTATGACTAAAGATGTAGAGGGCTGAGGGTGGTTGGGCGGGGGCGTGGGAGGACACTCCCTGGGAAGGAACGACGAGCTTAAAACGAAACTACACCACTTTTTCCCAAGAAGGTGTGAAACTATTGTTTTATTGAATTCATTAAATTGTTACCGTGTCCGACAGAAAGTTTGAAAATTTTTCTAAGTCTAAATTTTAACTTGTGCGCAAACTCGAGATCAATTCTTGGATTTTCCAATAACTAGCAACATCGATCGTCCTAGTAGATCCCACATCCGGACAGAGTAAAATAGTTATGACTGGTAATGTTTGGGCTAAAGGCTGGTGGGGTGAGAAAATCAAATAAATTAAAACACACCAGATACATGTATATCTTATATTTACTAACAACGCATTGATTCTATCTATTATGTTACAAATATTTTTAAACTTCATAAATAAACTTTGTGAATAAAACATTTGTCTTGTCTTGCTAATTCTTTTGTAAAAATAGACTGAATCTGCATAATCGTCACTGTGCATTTTAAATTGAAAGCTGGGATTTAAAAGATTAATCTAAAATTAGGCTGCATAGAGAACTCTTCTTCTGAAAATGTACAGAAAGTTTCTCATAGAAACACGCTGCAGCCTGCAATAAATTTGAGAGGTCCGTCTGTCTAAATCTGCGAACATTTTGAAAATCATTGCCTGTTTAAACAAGGCGAAAGATGTAAGCAGTCGAAATTTTCTTCAGCATATGTTTACAAAGTTTCTCATAAAAACACACTGCAGACTGCAATAAACTTGAGAGGTTTTTCTGTTTCAAAATACGAATATTGTAAAATTCATCACCTAAACAAAACTAGTAGTAAGCAGTCGAAATGTAATATCAGGAGATTACTTGTTGAGACAAGACAGGAAAATTCTTACATCTGCAATTGTAAAATTCTTTCAAACTATGTTTGACCAAGTCCAAACTATTACGGTATCTAGCTGCTAACATACGGATTCTAATGACTATTTGAAATTGTTTTTAAGTTATGCATAATGACTACATCTAAAATGTCAAACATTCTTTGAAAATGTTTTCAAAGTCAAAATTCTGGCTTTTTCACATGTACGAATAACACTGGACTCTTCATAAACAGTATATGAAAATGTTTCAAGTCAAAGATCTGCTCCGGCTATTTCACATACAAGGAGACTCTTCAATCATTTGAAAATAATGCTAAGTTGAAATTCAATCTTGCGATTAAACATACTGATAACTCACAGCCACTTCAAACATTATTTGAAAATTTTTCGAAGTCAAAATTCTGCCTGTATTACAAGCTTGTTACACAATAACTGTTTAATAAAGTCTTGAAAATTTTTCTAAGTCCAACATTTGGCTACTGCGCATGCTTGTAAGGCATGTGACGCTTCAAAAGTTTTCTGATATATATGAGCCGAACATGTTTTGGTAAAAGCAGTTTAACATAACAGCTGAAATATTGTTATCTGCCGTTTGAAGTGAAAGCATGACTTCATGATCGTAAATTTAAACAGAGGACCTTGGAACCATTTTCTAATGTCAGAAGAACTTTGCAACAAAATACAGATAAACTTAGAGACATTTCAGTAATTTTTATCCAGCAACTAGAATTTCAAAAACTTGAAAAATTTCTTTGTATATTTCTTAAGTCAATAAATGCTAACTAACAAAAGTATTGTTGAAAGTTTGTACTACGGTGTAATATAAACTATAAAGTTTTGAAAGATCATTCCGGTTATTTACGCCACTTTGCGAAACATGCACAAGCGTTTTCAAGGCTCAACAGGATTCGAAAACGGAACTCTACGATACCGTAAGAAAAAAGCTTGTAATTTTGTGTTACCTAAAGCAGCAGGATAACCAATCAGTCTTAATTTTTTCACAAGCGGAATTGAATGTTGAAAAGCAAAATTTTTTTCTTGTATTGATTATCTTTTGGTTTTAACGAGCCTAAAAGCAAAATATTTTATAGAAAGAAACAAAAACCTTTTCTCTTGCCCTCTTACAAACTTTCAAGAATCTTCCCTTTCAATTACTAAGCGATTTATAAGTTAGAAAACCTGTGTGGAATTTGCATGGAAAAAGACTGTGTTTGTAGCTTGTGGTAACACAAATTACTTCATTTAAATATATTCAAAATCGGAACTTACAAGTGGTTATTACAGTTAGAACAAGGAATCTTTCCTTTCCCTTAGAGTGTGAAACTTTCATTGAGTTCAGCGTTGATATTCGACTCAAGGCCTCACTTCTGTGGTACCACTGCAAAAATAAATAAATAAATATAATTGTCAATAACAACAACAACAACAACAATAGTAATAATATTTTATAAAGCCCTTATCCTTAAAGCTCTTAGTGCTTTACCAATGAATGCAGATTTTTAACAGTTGAGGATCTTAGGTAGTTCGCAACAGTGCATGGCTCACATATATTTGAAACAACAGCATATTTCTCAGTGCTTCCCTTGAAAAACTTTTTATCGAAAGAAGCTATATCCTTAAAGTTCCACCCTTTGCTACGATATATTTTGAGGAACTTCTCTTTTTTTATACTGAAATTCCTTTAATGAAGCAACTCAAAATTAGTTCAAGAATTTGAGTTGACTCCAAAATAGAAAACGAGCATAAAGCATTCCACATTCATAGGAAGGTTTTATTTCAGTAGATTTTTTTCACGGTAATGAAGTTTTAAAATCAATAAATAAAATAACCCAAAACACAAATTTTAATGCGTTTAAAAATTGTGATGAGTATAGGATGTTTTTGTTTGAAGGATTTTACAGCACAGTAAAAATATGAATACGCATGATCAGACAAACTTTAACTAGAGTCTTCCGTTACATTTGTGGTAAGATTATAATGACATAATTGTCTCTGGATCAACTCTAGCTCACGATTATTCGCATTGAAGGAAACTTATCAAACTTCTAAGTCTGAATGCAAAAAAACTAAACTGCGCACATTCAGTTATGTCTTATCCTTTAAACTAAAACAATGATCCCACATTTGTAAGAAGATTTTTTACCATGACATCGTTGTTGCTCTAATCAACTCTAGGGTATAAACAACTGAATTTAAAAAATACTAAACAAGCTTCACTCCTCACATTGTGAGTAAAAAGCAAGAAGAAAAGAAATTGTGTTTCTTTTTTCTTGCAAGTTTTATTTTACAATGACATAATTGTTTCTGCATCAACTCTAGCTCACAATCATTCGTATTGAAGGAAACTTATCAAACTTCCAAGTCTGCCGGAATGCAAGCAAACTAAACTGCGCATATTCAGTTATGTCTCATCCTTTAAACTAAAACTATGATCCCACATTTGTAGGAAGATTTTTTATCATGACATTGTTGTTTCTGTAATCAGCGCTATCCCATGAACATTGCATTCTGAAAAACTAAACAAAACTTCACACGAAATACAAGCGAACCAAACTTTGCACATTCATTTGTGTCTTATACTTTAAATTAAAACAAAGATCCCAAATTTGTGGCAAATGAACATTGCATTTTATAATTACTAAATAAAGCCTCACTCGGAGTACAAACGAACCGAACTGCGCACATTCATTAACCTCTCATCCTATAAACTAAAACAAAGATCCCACATTTGTAGGAAGATTTTTTATCATGACATCGTTGTTTCTGTAATCATTCTCACCCCATAAACATTGTATTTTTTTAAAAAAACACTAAACAAAGCTTCACTCGAAATACAAACAAACCAAACTGCGCACATTAACTTATGTCTTATCTTTTAAATCAAAACAAAGATCCCTCATTTGTGGCAAGATTTTTCATTATGACATGGTTGTTCATAAAAAAAAAAAATTAGAAATTATATAGCTCATAAACAATGGTATCAAATACGTCATCAAATTTTACTCGGAGTGCAAACTAAATTGTGCAAAGTAAAGATCCCACATTTGTAGAAAGGGTTTTTATCATCAGATAATTGTTCATAAACAATTTTTGTTATCAAACAAGCCATCAAGCTTCACTCAGAATACAAACTAAACTGCGCACATTCAGTTATGTCTCATCCTTTGAATTAAAACAAGGATCCCACAATTGTAGGAATATTTTTTGTCATCGTTCTTGCTCTAATCAACTCTAGCTTAAATGCAATTGCATTTAAAAAAAATACTATTAAACAAAGCTCTTCTCCGAAAACAAACTAAACTGCGCACATTCTGTTATATCTCATCCTTTAAACAAAAACGAAGATCCCACATTTGTAGCAAAGTTTTACCATCACATTATTGTTCATAAAAAACGGTTAGCTCATAAACAACGTCAAACAAATCAACAAGCCTCACTCGTAACACAAACTAAACTGCGCACACTCATTTATGTCTCAACGTTTAAACTAAAACAAAAGTGCCACATTTGAAAGAAGATTTTTTATCATGACATCATTGTTCATAAATAACAATTTAACTGATAACCAATAATGTCTAACAACTCAACAAGTTTCACTCGTAGCACAAACAGAACTGCGCACATTATATTCAGTTATGTGCATGTCTCATACTATATACTGAAACAAAGATCCCACATTTTTTGCAAGATTTTTTTATCATGAGGTCGTTGTTCTTGCAATCGCCTCTGGCAAATGAATGAATGCATTCAAAAACATCGTACAAAGCTTCACTCCGAGAACAAACGAACTAAACTTCCCACATTCAGTTTTGTCTCATCGTTTGATTTAGGCAAAGACCCTACATCCTACCAAATAAAACATAAAGTTTGACTTCGAGTACAAACTAAACTGCGCGCATCTAGTTATGCTATCTCTTTTAAACTTAAAAACAAAGCTGAAGATCCCACATTTATAGCAAAGTTCTTTAACTAGATATTGTCGTTTCTTTGATTACCTTGAGGTCATGAACAAAAACAATCACTAAGTTTCAGTCCATGTAAAAACTAAACGGCGTGCACCCGGCTGTGTTTTATTTATTTTTTCTTAAAACAAGGATCCCAGCCATTTTCTTGTTGTCATGACAACATTGTTCATATTATAAACAATAACATTAAAAGAGGTATCGAACTTCAGGACAAGAACTAACTAAACTGGGCACGTTCAGTTGCTTCACACTTAAACAAAGATCCGGCTCAATCAAGATTAGCTATTTTTTCATCATGACAACCGGCAATGATCAAAAAACGACCTCTAGCTTCATCCGAGTACATACTAAAGTGCGCACAGTCAGTTAGGTATCTTTTTTAAAACAAAGATCCCACATTTGAAGCAAGGATTTTTCATAATGACATCAGTTCATGCAGTGAACAAATGAATTCTTAAAAATAATTCAGTCCACCTACAAACGAACTAAACTAAGAATGCACATTTAATTGTCTTAAAGATCTCACATTTCTAGCAAAGTTTTCTATCGTGACATATTTGCTGCTGTAATTTGACTAATATGTAGACCTATTATTTAAACAAAATCTTTAAAAACTAGGATTCGATGCTCATAGCTTTGAAGTTAGTCATAAAACAGTGAATGATGAAAACCGTCGAATTTGTTTTATGTCAAAGGAAACTGTGTGATTAATCGACAAAAGATGGGAATAAATAAAATAAATAGCAGCCTTGCTAGTCGCCCTCCTTGCAGTTAGAACTGAATTACGAGGACGCGGCTCAACGAGGTCGAACCGTAAGCATTTTAAAGGCGCA
>JAPEIX020077332.1:0-10896 GCA_026122405.2 Zoanthus sansibaricus | reverse complement strand
ATAGAAGTAAAAAGAGAACTTCTGTTTCAATTTTGTCAATAAACTCAATATTTTTTCATACTTTCTGCTTGTTTGATTTCCTTTTGGAACTCTCAATTGAACAGTTGCCGAGGCAACCAAGTCCGTAGGGTTTAGTATTGCGCATGCCTACCTAACCTGTTCCGAGGTCAGTATGCGATTTGTGAGAGGCCTCAGCAACTTCCAAAACTCCGATATAATGGAGATTTTGCGCAAAATGATGTCTTTTTGATACAGTGACCTTTGGAGGAAGTTGCATGTTATGTTTAGAATCCTGTAACTTCGGGCTTCCAAAAACTCGGTTCTGTCCGACTAAATCCGAGTTTTGTGCACTTGCCTGAAAATATTGAAATGTTATATTCGAGTTATATATCAATTACTTCCTATGTCCATACGAAAGAGCTGCTAATCGGATTATCAATTAATACAACTTGCAAATTACTGTTCTATTTACCGCGTTTTCTTGAACAGGTGAAGAATCCAAGATATTCAAAGTGAACAAATGTATACCCAAAATTGAAAGTAATGAATCATATTAATTGAATATACAATTTCTTGAGATAGAGAAATTGCAAGAATTAGATTTTCATTCGACTAGTATTTAAAGAATAGAAACATTGTTCATCTTAGATGATTAGAATATTGACACGTATCCTTGATGTAAGACACCATATAGTGGTACATAGAGTAATCACCTCAATCTCATCTCCAAGGTTTTTATATTCCGGGTCCCAGAGGATAAGTTTCTTGTCACGTCCTCCTCCAGACACAAACCCCCCTTCGCTTAGAGTACACAATGAAAACACCGGTCCCTACAGGGGTAAAGAAAGGTCATAATTAGACAATCATTAAGCGGCCTAACAAAAATTATTTCTATCTGGCATGCCATAATTACTGGATATCAGGTTTCATTCTCGGAAGTGAAAGCAATATTCCAAATTTAATTAATATTCTTTATTATGTTAATATTTTCAATACTGGTGTTATATTAAATATTCGTTTTCTCTGACTTGTAATCAAAAACCGTGTAATTCTTTTTTTCTGAGATTATTCATTATTCTTGAAAAAAACTTTGATTTATTCATTATTTCTTTTCTACTACGATGCTTTGTTTGATTCACAATTGTTACTTAGCTAACAAGAGTGGACAGAGAGTTCACCAGCTCAGTGCATTATAAACAATGTATGAGTCAATACGTCTAACGTAAACACATAGCTGGGACTGAAACAACGACAACAAAAGCTGATGAACCAAGGGGTGGGAGCAGGAGAAGAGGGTTAAGGGAAAAGGGGTCAGAAAAAAATCTGTACCACAAAAAGGGGAGGGTCAAATTTATACTAGTGAGCGTGTATTGCTATTATATAGAAGTTCATAAACATGGAAGAAAAATATGTTTTAATAAGTCGTTTTTGTTCCAATAAATTTTGAAATATTTTCAGGAATTTAACAATAGAACAAGAGATATCATTTATGTAAAGGAAGCAAAACCTTTACCTCGTGTGCACTTTTTACTGCTTCCGAAATGTTGTTTTTGCCTTTTGGCCAAACGAAAATGTTACCATTTGAATCTCCAGACAAAAGATCTCCGGCCACAGTGAACGCGATGCACAATACGAACTTTGGCTTGGCAAATTTCTGCAAAGATACCATCACAAATTAAACTAGTAACTTTTAGAGTTTTTTTTAAATTTTACAGGTTAAGCTAGATATTTCTACAATTCGTTTCCTTACCCCAAATATTCCCATCTTTTTTGTGAGTTTCATATCGTTAGTGACGGTCCAGAAGGCGATGTGAGATTTTCCACAGGAGACTAGTGATTTGTTGTCTTTTGGGTTGAATGCTACACCAAGTACTGCCTCGCTTGAGCCCTGAAATACCAGAAAAGATATAAAATATATAATTCCATTATAATCTATAATGATCCTCAATACAGTATATTACACCACACAATAGCTCAATAACATTATTATTCACGCACTAACACCATACATCATCAAACCAAGCAACATAACATGATCATCTGTACTGGTCAAAATATCAAAACACAGTACATACAAACTTTTAAACTTGAGCTTTCGGTTCAAGCTAGAACCTTGATTACAATGATTTTTGATCACGCTGTCTTGGTTTTTCAACCTTTGACACACGTGACCACAGAAGGTGGTTCCAAGAGTGTGTTAGTTGGTATCTACCTTGGTCGCGGTTGAGGTCTGGTTCATTCACCCTGATATAGATATAATAGCCTCTCGAACTTCACTCTGCAGTGCCAGTCCTCATCCCTGTCGAGAACTTCGACAGTATCCATAGAGATTTGATGACTGATCTTGGCAGTTCTTGTAGATATGCAGATAAAACTAATTTAACTATCATTGAATAAGCAAACAGCAAGTTTTACCTTCGTTTCTGTGTGTTTAAAATTCTTTTCCCATTCCCAGAGGGAGATAACATGTTCGTTCGCCTCGTCAACAGCAACCAAATGTTTTCCGCCATCCTTAAACACATTTTATAGACAATAACAGAAGTTTGCATATATTTTTGGCTTTTAGTCAAAAAGAAAAAGAACATAGACAAATTTTTTATGGTTTTTTCAATGCTAGGACGGTAAATGAACCTACCTCAATTGAAAACGCAAGACAACACAAAGCCCTCTCGAAGTGTCCAATACCAAGTACTTGCAGCGTTTCTAGGGTAGTGGAATCCCATATTCGAACATGAGGCTGAAAAAAACCTTGAATTAAGATAATAGCTTTTTGCTTGATAATGTTTAAATATTTAGCACCGCCGTCATTTCCCTTTTCTTGTAACTGGAATTCTCAGGCTGTCCTCTTTTAGCCTGAACACGCGAAATGATGCTGCATGTTTGGTTTGAGTCTAGGCATAGCATTTTTGTGCCTACGTCTTATAATTCAGGTTAGAAAAAAATTGTAGCTTTTGTTTAACACAGCAAAAACACAGTAGTATGTTAGATTTAAATCACTTATCTCATATAGATATGCTCAATGGTATTTTACAAGAAACGTTATCTAAGTGCCCTAAGCCTGAGGGCTTGCCAATGAGTTCTATCATTAACAAGTCGAAGAAAGAGATTTAAACACCACACCCACTCTCTCGAAAATACATCACATAATTCCATACCCATCAACCAATTGCAACACATCAAATTTACTGTACGATACAACCAAATATTTCAAATATTGCTGCGTCCTCTGAAATAATTGCAGCACAACCCACGCCTCTAAGCTTCAGAAAAACTACAAAATGAAGCAGCGAGAAGTCAACAAGTTCATACCCTTCCTTCATCCTTGTCATGTCCCGCCACCTGCCCACTGGCTACTGTGACCCTGTTCGGGTGCAGGGCAATGCTGTGGAGAAAGAAGGGCGGTTATAACTGGGAAGCTACGTTAGTGGTTCATTAGAAACAACTTAATATATTAATACATTTTACATTGTGTTGAGAAATTGATAACTGATGTTTCGGATTGTAGTCCTTCGTCGGAGTGAATGCATTCACTTTCTCGTCGGAATTCGCAATAATTTATACGCACATTGTTCTCGAAAGTTCCAAGTTAACTTAAAGTTTTTATATATGTGGACCTAGCTTTTTTAAAGTGAGCTATAATTTGTGTCAAAACGAATTTTCTTTTATTTCATCTCAGTTAAGCTTCAGCAGAGCTAATTCATGTTTATACTTAGTTGACTCAGCTGGTTGGATGAACAAACTGAAAGGGTTACCTAGGGTGTTACGTCTTTAAACGAGAACTCCTTGGTTAGCGAGATACCGACAGAGCCAGTCAAATATTTAACATATCGCTTAGAACATTGATTGTTTTAGATGTTTAATCTACTTTGTTTCAAAATATATAAACTAAGTATTTTTTTTTCATTTTTTTGTCAGGTCTTACAACTCACCATTTGACGTCATCGTTGTGTCCGGTGTAATGTCGCTGGGCCTTAGTCTTCCAGTTGTATAATACTACAACGGCCGCCATATTGTACATAACCTCCCCTGTGGGGAGCTGGTAAAGGTTGCTACGACAATCCCGACCTCGATATCCATAGCTGTTGTTGAAAGCGGTTAAAGAGACAACGGTTTTGCTTTTTATTTTTCAGTACTCAGTATGAATTTATTTTGTATTTATGAAGAATTTTTGATTAAAATTTTCCGAAGCATCTATTTTGCTTAAGAAATTAAATTTCGGAAGGAAATTATAAAGATTATACGCAAACGAAAAATTGTACGCTCGACTAACTATGTTTGAACTAAACGGAAAAATATTTTAGTCATGGCACTTTAGTTGTACGTAAAGTAAATACTTTATTGCTAGAATTAAAGTTAGGTGTATGTTAAATGACAAAACTCGTGTACTTTGAAAGAACATTTTTACATTTTATTCGCCAGTTATATAGCAACGGCTATTTCTCGAGCTCAAACAATTAAAACAAAATATCAGCTTTCAAAATTAAGCGTATTAAAACAAAAACATGATGTAATAAAAACAACAAGTAACTAATGAATTTGTAAAATATTTTGTGTGCTTATGACAACCGTTAAACGGCTGCCGTGATTTGCATAGTTGGTCTCGGCCTTCCAACAAAACTCCCAAGGTTCGATTCCCAGCTCTTGCGGACTTTTAAGTCTTAGTAAAATCTTTAAAAGATTTTATTTAACCTTCTTTTCCACCAAAACCAATTCATCTTCCATTCTTACGGGGTTCGTTGCTAGACGTACCAGTTTCTGCACGAAGCTAACCTGCGGTGGATCAGTTTCCGGTTCAGGGGGGGGGGGGTCAAAACATTCTCATTCGATCAACATTACAGCAACTGGAAATATCAGTCGGTTCGAATCGGCCATTGCACAATTGAAGTCAGCAGTAGTGGTTATTCATTGATAGCAAAAATTTTAGCCATTTGAGTCCGTGTTCTATTATTTTAACATTAAACTCTACTGTTAACAGGTTTTACATGCCAATTACAATCTCAAAGCTAATAATCAATTAAAATGCAGAAGTTTCTATGACAACGATAAGCGTTTTCAGTATATGATTAACATGTAATCGAACCTTTTATTCGTTCGATATGGAATTAATTTTCACTTAAGTGTTTTAAGTTACACTTTAAAACACACTCGGGCAAATTAATTCTATATTGAACACGTAAAGGTTCGGTTACAGAAACTAATTCACTTCATTTTCGCATGGCTCAATAAAAATCTCAGAGAAAAGATAATGACTACAATTTTAATGATAGCACGAGACAGGATACATCCACTCTAGCTCCATATTTGCATCTGGTGCCTGGCCGGCGTTCTTCTCTTCCTTAAAGTTACTCGGAGAGTGAACGTTAATCGCACGACCGCGAATGAACATCCTGATGCTGACGGGCGTCCCTTTTCTTTCTGCATAGGAAAATAAAATGTCAAGGATAATAAAGGTATTATTCAATTAACTTTTTCGAAACCTTTCCTGTGCAAATGTTGCACCAGTTTTATGGAAGGAACTGTTATTGCCGGAACGCTAAGCTCGCCGCACACTGGCGAACTTGCAGCGCGTACTTTTTAATGGTAACAAGTTGGATCGACAAAATTTTCTAATGTGCGGGAAACGTTTTTGGTGTCACTCTTGAGAAATAATTAGGACAAATATTAAACATGTCTGATATTTTTGTCACGAATAACGAAAAATTATCGTGTGCAGTGAGCAAAAGCAAATTACACCTTTATAAAAAAAAGATACGTACGCGTGCTAGTAACAAAACAACTATTTCTCGACGACGATGAAATATTACCGTTTCTTTTGTAATGAAGGAGACGTTAAAGGCGTTTGATGGTTAGCCCATCGCCAGTTATGAAAAAAAAAAGATATCAAGAATGTAAGCAGACGATGTCTTAGAATTAGTTTTGATACGGAACATAAAACAGAGGATCTTGAAAGATTCCGTAATTTCAGACTTAAAGGAATTCTTTGAATTTCACTTTGACGGTGTGTCATTTACGATTTTCGTAAAATTATTTTACTTACTCTTCATTGGCAGCCCAATGCGAAAGCCCCAAGATCAAAACTTATATATGTACTGATGTAAAAAAGTAATAAATAAACTACTATAAACTACTATAGTTTTCATGAAATCCGCACTCTTAAATTCATCCAGTCAGCGTACTGTTTATGACAAAACTGTAGGTCTTCCAAAAAAAGTATTTACTGTAGTTAACCAATCAGTACTCGCTTTATAACTTAAATAATGGCCAATGCGATTCAATAATAAATTCGCTGATGACGACTAAAAACGTTTCATCGGTCAAACTGTACAAAGTAAGAAATCAAAACGGACTACTTTACCTCCAAAACTTGGTTCTTCTCTATTGATATTACTGAAAAGAAGACATGCAAAAAACTTAATTCAATAATAGGTTAAACAAAAAATGTTAAAAATAACTCGTTTTATTTTACTTAAATAAAATTCTTTTACCATCATGCAGAAACGATACGAGCGCTAGCCACTCTCACCGACTTTAATAAGACTTTGCATGCAAGCTAAGTATAACTTGGAGGGCTATAAATTTTGTTATCAGCTAATTATACGGTTGGAAAGTTTAAGCATTTTTATCCTTAATTACTGTAAGAGGCAAGTTGGTTTTGGTAATTAAATAACTATTTCATTTTGTTTCAAGCTGGAGGAAAGGGAATCAATTTAAACTCATCTTATTGTATTTTAGATTGAAACCATTTGAGCTTTGGGGAATTAGTAGGGAGGCAGATGGGGATAAAGATAATTTAAGTATAATCACGTGATTCCTTGTCTGACCTAACTAAATATGCAAAAATACACTGCATGAAAATAAGCCAAATTGCTGGCTTTGATACAGCAAATTGCGTCAAATAAAATGTCTTGAGCGTTTTTTCCAATAAAACAATGTTAATGTGTATTGAAACAATAAATATAATCTGGAAGAAATAAATTGCGGCTTTACGACGATGCTTTTTAATAGCGTGTTCGTTGTAAGTATGGGTAATCACGTGATTTCGAGTGCAATTTGGAATAAATAAGCACTAGTAAATCTTTCAAAGACCAACAAAAGTGCACGAGCCCTTATTAATAATATACATGCACGAAAAACATAAGTACAACAAAAAAATTTTGACAGGGCGCGCTGTTTTTAGTTCATTCAACTGATTGGCTGAAACAGTTACAACGTTTGTCAAATGCAAACTTTTATAAAACCGATTTAGTAATAAAAATGTAAATTCTACACCGTAAAAGAAAGAATACTTACTGACGTTTCGGACGTTAGTCCGATTGGGGTAAAGGGAAAGAAAAAGAAAAAATGTAGAGTTTATATAGGCAGAAAGATGAAAAACTAGCCAATAGAAACAAGGTAGCCATGGAAATAGAAAACAACCAACGATGCGAAAAAAAGTATTCTCTCTTTTACGGTGTAGAATTTACATTTTTATTACTAAATTGTTTCTTTTTAAAAATTAAAAGGGGCAGCTACAACTCTCCAGGAGTCGAACCGGTGAACCACCACGCGCTGTTCTATAGATAAATCTACCTTTAAGCCATGCAAACAAATTTGACGGTTTTAAAGCAATTTGAAGATTTTAAAACAGTTTTGTGAGCATTTGGCGAGGACATACTGTACGTCATAAACTGGTCTCATTCATAACTGATATCAAATCGTAAACGTTTAAGGTGATCGGTAAAGTTGCAATCGTGGCTTCGTGTTTGATCATTTGATCAACGGGTTCCGTAGTTCAGTGGTTTGATTCCGGGAATGAGATGATGATTATGTTTTGTCGTGTGTAAATTCAGCGATTTTCTTTAAAGAACCAAAGCTCGTAACAGCGATTCGCAAAGTTTCTCGTTCGCCTGAAATTGTACGGCGGGTAAATGCGACGACGTAGGGAACGCTTAAAATGCATAGTTGTTCTGAGGAGGCTCAGAAATCAATTGATGTTTTTCATATCTTGTTATGAAGATAGCGTCACATTTCTTCACGATTTCAACATCGCATATTTGGCGCGATTTCACACTAAAAATAATTAGAAGAATTTTTCAGATTAATTAAACATTCTATGTGTCGCCATAAACAACAGGTCACAGAATGTTTTTTCAATTTTTAACCGTCTGAATTGTTTTTAAACTTCCAATACTTTGAAGCAAGCTAAAATAAGTCCTGTTGAAGCAACTCTAGCAAAAAAAATGCTAAAAAAATAGTTTAAAATTGACCAAAAAACAAGGAATGATAATTCTATTTTACTTTTGTTTCTTTAAACGAATTTATAAATCTTTTAGTTGTTGCGTACGATTGTTTACGTAGCCTAGTTGTAGAGCTCGAAATTAGTCAGTCCTTGTTATCCAGTTCGATACTGGCAGATGGACTATATCTTCGTTTTTATATCTGTAAGTACTTAGGTTCGCTTTTTATTTCATACTAACAAACACTTTACTTTGTTGAAGACCCTTCACCATCGGTCACCCGATTCATGTGTAGACTGCGTCAATGACTTCAAGTTTCTCGTGTAGGATGACATCGTTTCACGAAGTCTTTGTGATAACTGAGCTTCGAAGGCAACAGAAAAAATCAAAACGCGAGACATTGATCAGTGTTAAGCAGTTCAGTTCTGCAGAGACAAACAGCCCTTTTTTCCAGTGAAAATAGGAGACCTACAAATAACTCATCAGATTTTGAACCAGTGAAGCAGCACGCTCTGTTTTAGAGGACTATCGCTAAGCCATGTAAACAATTTTGGAGAATTTAAAACAATTTTGTGACCAGTTGACGAGGACATGGCATACAAGCCATACACTGGTCTCATTCATACCCTAAACGTTTGCCGAGGATAAAAAGGATTTAATCGTGGCCTCGTGGTTGAGCATTTGATCTGCGTACTGGGGGTTAGAAGTTCGATTCCCGTCGTACGTATTATATATTTTTATCATTTGTTTAGTTTTCTAAAGAACAAAGAATTTTTTATTTATTTGAATTAAATACAGGAGTTAGGTTGACGCAGTAATCATCGATCAATCGAACCTCGTAGCTTTACGATCCGCGGGATCAAGTCCTGGGCTCCACATGTTGCCATCAAAAACGGGTGCGAGTAACGGGTGCGAGTAACGGGTGTGAGTAACGGGTGCGAGTAACGGGTGCGAGTAACGGGTGCGAGTAAGGAAGTCCTGAGGTATTGTTTCGAGGTGTTGAAACGGGTGATAAAACACGAAGCACAAGTATTCGATCGGATTTATCAATTGAAACAATAAGATATTATGCAGTGTTACACGCATGATAAATTGTTCTAATGTCAGTAGTTGGCGTCCGACCATGAATGAAGAAAGGGCGTCTGGTGCTTGTAAGGTTTAGAGAGCCAAAAAAATTATGCGAAGAAGGAAAGTTAGCGAGAAAGCTATCCCCTCGCCAACAAACTACTGCTCCTTACCGTGTTTTTAGTGAATGACGATTTTCTCAAATTTGCCCATTTCAGATCCAGGAGGCCTTCTCAATAATTAATGGCTTGCATGAAGTTGTGACGCTTCTCTTGAGTGCAGTGATAGAAGGTGATTCGAATATCTAATAATTGTATCATAGAAATGTAAAGTATTCCATCTTTTACTAGTTCTAGCTATCGCTAAGTAACAACAAGCAAAGAACAAAAACCTTTATAATAAAGAAATTTTGAAGTTGTTAATGAGAATGCTGTCAAACCTCTAGGCCCTGTTCATTCGTCGCGCAATTGTCAAATTTAATGCAGACGAATTTATTTCGAAGCTGTCCGTGCTATTAATTTCGACAATTATGCGACTTCTTAAATGAATTAAATTCGTCCAAGACGACTGTCGAAGACGGATAAAATGTCTTTACAGCATCTCGTTTCAGACATCTACCTAGCCGGTCGCGTTAAATTCGTCGTCTGAATCGGACATCACTTTATGTCGACTAATCGACAAATATAATGTGAATTAAATTCGTCAGAATTATATTCGACGTATGAATTAGGCCTAATTTTCTAAAGCCCACATTTTTCACTCTATCAGCTACATCTACAGCTTTTTAAGTTTGTACGTTATCTGTATTTGACGAACAGAAAAAGTCAAAAGACGGCGTGAGGCTGCTTGATATTTTAGTATGGAACGATAAATATGTTGGTACATTAACTTTAATTGATATTTTTTCTAAATGTTACTTCTTTTTTCCCTTCTCCTTGCCTCATTCTTTTCTTGTCTGTGCGTTTCTTTTTGTTCTATAGAAAGTTTTTAATTTTCAATCCAAAGGATTATCAAAGTAAATAATCCAAATATATAACAGTCCACCTCAACTAACTTTGCTATTTCTGCGGGCTGCGATAATCTTGTCAAGAATTTTCCTCGATCAGCTGAATAAATGTTGTTGTTGTTGTTGTTGTTTGTTGTTGTTGTAAAATAATAAACGTTGACATTTCGTTTGTTTTTATGAAAACAGACTATCATTTTGCGGTGTTTTTTTTTTTTTGCAATTATCATAAAAATGTACAATGAAATGTTAGGTAAGTAGTTGCCTTAACTTGGCAGTTGTATCTATGCATCAAAGAGAAACCCTTTCTGAAAAAACATGCATTGTTTAGGGGAACAAAAACAACTTTTTACAAATTTGGAAATTCCAATGGGCATGGGGGCACCAAAATATCCCCTGGAACGGAAATTCCAAGGGGTCGGGAAGTTCGTAAAAAAACCTTCCATGGATGGTGAGGATGAAGGGGGAGGGTATGGACATTTTCTGGAACTACACAATGTACTGAGTAATAACGAGATCTGAGTTTTGTTTTATTCTGGAAGAGTAACTCCCTCTCTATGAAGAGATCCACAATGATGATACGTTCCTGATAATGTACTGAATAATAACGAG
>JAPEIX020077291.1:0-10896 GCA_026122405.2 Zoanthus sansibaricus | reverse complement strand
GACATGTTAACCACATTCAGGGTGCCCATTGCCACGTTGGATTGCCGGTGATGGAATTTCCACGCACCCTCCATGATTCTTGTTCCTCTACAAGCTTCCCAAAGCACATAAGGAAGCCCAATGGTGACCACACTGTGGTAATCGGGATCTCATCACTCATCACCATATGGAGGCCCCAACAAATGCCAAAAAAAATGCTACCGCAACCCTTGCATCGCTGAAGTTCGGAGCTGCTTCCTCACTTCATGGTGGCAAAGGTTATATGTTAATATCAAGCCCAAATAAATCAACCATGCCAATACTTATCTGGTGGTTTGAACCATCTCGAAAAATATGAGTTCGTCAATGGGCTTGGGATATGTTGGGATGACATCCCATATATTTTTTTAATGGAAAAAATCCAGTGATGTTCCAAAGCACCAACCAGCTATTGGGGCTACCCTCCGAGAATCTGATACAAAATCGCGATGCCTCGGAGCCAAGGGGCTGGATACAGATAGCTCTCCAGCTCCAGGCGACGTAGCAAACTCGGCAAACACGTCTCCTCAGGTCGGACGGCCCGGCGGTGGGCGACACGTCACAAAAAGACACGTTAAAAAGACACGTCAGGGCTGTGACCGTCAAGTGCTATAAAAACACACGGAATTTGGATGTTCAGCGTTTCTGAAGAAGTGCTAGTTTTAACTAGTTGGGTTCTTCAACAAAAAAACACTGAAGAAACGCTGAACATCATGTACCACTAAACATGTTCCAAGCTCCACATGCTGAAAGAGAACAACAAGTAGCTTTCATATGGGGCGGCATCTCATTTCAAAGGGGTGAATATAACCCAACAGGATTGCAAACATGCAGTGCTTCCTTGAATAGAAAAGGTCTAATAATATATGTTCCCACCCAAAGTGCTGAGGCCGGTCCAACCCCCAAGAAATATGTGTCTTCAGAAAAGTGCGGGGTGGCGAGGATAGATGGGAAGCTCCACCTTCAAGCCGAGCGTCGGAGGGGGGAAAGACCTCAGCTTGACCCTCAGACTATAGATCTAGCCTGGGGGCATATATATATATAGTGTATTGTGTATATACAAACAGAGGAATAACAAGCCATTCAACTGTCTATTCAAGCTTGGGAATCATCCCATGTAAGGATGGACATGGGGCCTAGCGGCCCCCAACATAATCTGTTTGATCATTCCGGCTAGGGGTCCACCGCTACAGTAAACATGTTTGTACATTGGTCGCGCATCGCATCTAGGCAACAAATCAGGAACATTGATCTGGGTAAATTATAATAATTCACTAACCTGAATAGTTCGGCCATTTGGGGATGATTTCCCTTACTAACTATGATTTCCAGGGTTCGCTCGTAGTGAGCTCGTTATAATTTACCCAGATTCTATGTTTATTGGTGAAATCCATCTCCCCGGATGGGTCCTCCAACTCGCCATAGTCCACATCGCCAAACATAGGATGCACCAAGCTCAAGGTGCACTGGGAGCCGCAGGCGCTGGGGAGCTGGGGAGGAGCTGGGAAATGGGAGAAGAATTGGAGAAAACCTATGGAAAATTGTGGAAAGATGTGAGGAAATTCGAGAAAACTATAGGAAAACAATGGAGAAACCATAGGTTTACCAAATATTAGAGAAAATCATAACTATAAGAGAAAAAAATTGGAAGAGAGAGGGGAGGGAGTTCTTTCGGATGAAAAAGAACTGGAAAAGATATAAGAAATAAGGAGATACTTCGGAGAGGAAAGAGACAAGAGTGTAGAAGAGGCAATAAAGGTTGGAGACAAATACTAGCAGAGCAAGCAACTGAACAACTTTGGAAACCTTCGACTGTTCAATATCCCCTAAAATCTTCAACACCCCCAAACGAAACCATGGTTTCATCGGGAAATTCCACATTTTCGGGGGACCATAGAAGGGGGGTGTTAAAGATATCCAAACCCCACTCGCGCCAGCCACACCTGAGGATGTTCCCTGAGCATCTGATCCAAGACCTTTCCCAAGCCGCCAGCACTCACCTGGCGCATCTGCGGCACATGACGGCCGCTGGAGGAAATGCCACCAGAGATGGACACGAGAAATCGAATTAATGTGGGTAATATATCTATATCATTCTATATCATATATATATATATATATTGTATTATATTTTCTATTTTTTCATATTCTATATATTGATTTCTACCCAATTTAGCCTCCTGGCTGCATATTGTAGTTATGTGTTAATAAAGGCAATCTCTATATCTATCTATATCTCTCTATCATAAGTGACTACCTCAGGTGCGGTGGAAGGATCGAAAAGATTTTTAGTGAGGGGAAAGACAAGTCAAACATTTTTGTACACTTTCCAAAAGTTCGGTAGTCGACTTGTTGCAAGTCTGAAATTTCGAAACAAATGAGATTAAAAACCTATAGCTAGTAAGCTTTGAAAAACATAAAACTTACCGCGCATTTCCAAATATCCGTGGAAAGTCTAACGGAGAACTGAACCCTAAAATTGACTTTTCATCGTTTGAATATTTAAGCATAGTAGAACAATTATATGAAGTTTTTTAAAGCTATCGAGCAGTTCAGAAAAATTTGATGTTTTGCAACAAATAATCAAAATTTGATCGGCGGCTCAATATGTGGTGTCAGCGGTTGTTTGTGACGTAGGTTATGATATTAGGATGATTAAAACAAGGAAACGCCCTGGTTACTGTACTTCATTTGGCTGGTATTTATTCTCCAAATATCGTAACCTACGTCATACTACACCGCTGACAAGCTCGTTTGCGACCACGGTATCAAACCTTTTTTGAGGATTTTCTTTTTTTCTATATTAAATTTTTCAATGTTACTCCACTAATTTGAAAAAAAAAACTTCACAGAGTTAATCTACTACACAAATAGATTCAAATAAAAAATAGGTTAGTTTTAGCATTCAATTCTCCTTTAAGATTGACTATAGTATGATTCTATCAGTTTATTCTGAAATAGAAAAATGTTTTCCGTGCCACCATAGCCTGGTGAAAACAGAGGGGAACATGTACATGTTGTTTAACCCTTTCAGTCCCAGTCAGTTATCAACACCCAACTTCTCCTTACATAACAGATGCAACATAAGACGTTTGGTAATGAGAAATTGAGAATTAATCAAACATAGCAAACTACTGAAGATTAAAAGTAAAATTCTCTCAAACTTGTTGAGTGAAAAGTAAGGGCTCAAGTTGGAAGAATTTAACAATTGCACCTGGGACTGAAAGGGTTAATCGCTGAAAAACAATTCAGAGCGCGGGCCGGGTTGTGTTCTTTTCCTCGTGATTTCTATGAGCGCTTGGACTCGCCGGTGTATGTGAACTCACAGGCTTTGCCTTTAACTTTGTACACAATTCCTTTTTTTTGCCAATTATTAGGGTGGTTTTCAGGTTTCTTAAAAATATGTCCTACAGTTCTCATAGGTTTGAATGCCGTTTTTATGTTTACTTTGCTTAACGGGGTTTTTTTGTCATTTTTTCTGATACGTCATATTTTATCATTTTTACGTTTCATGGTGAAACGATATTGTTTTAGTATTGTTTTAATATTCAAGTTTTCCCAATTTGTTTTATGTAAAAGTATAGATAGCACAACGTGCTATATTGGGCACTATGGCCACGTTGGTAACGGGCGTTACCCCCTTAAACTACCATGAAAGTTGTGAGCCAGACCTGAGCCTGTTTTGTATCTATGACATACTGATGTAGCCTAGAAAGGCCGAATTAAACAGCTGTCCAAGGCTGCCAGCAATCAGGCTTACTATTTTTATGTTAGTTTAAAGGGGTAAAGCCCGCTACCAACGTGGCCATGGTGCCCAATATGGTGGCTTCAACGTAGCAACTAGCCCCCGGGGGAAGACTCCCCTGAAAAGTGGGTAGGGTGCTCGACGATACTTTTAGGGTCTGAAATTAGGATCCTGCGCACCTTTTAGGGTCTACGAACAGCTCACGACCATCTCTGCACCTTTTAGTGTCAGAAATTGTTCTTGGAAATATTCTTAAAAAATAAAAATTTTAAACTTGTTGCAATTCACAAATAGCTTTAACTATAGTGACATAAACATTGTTTCTCTAAAGTTCAACGAACTTGATGTTTTTTTAATGAAGAATAATAATTAAATGTAGTTACAACTTTTAGAGTCTGAAATTAGGATTTGAGTTAATTTATTTGCACCTTTGAGGATCATTTTTAAAAATCTTCTGTTGAGCACCCCTACCCAGTTTTCAGGGGAGTCCCCCCCCCCCCTGGTTCATGGCTTCACGTCATTCACATTTTAAACATCTATTTTCCATGTTTGCATGGGTTTGTCTGGTTTCTTAATGGTTATCTTCCACTCAGTTTGATTTTGGGCCTGATGATGATCAGTCTTCAGAGATCTTAATTATAAATCACTGTCCACAATCTGGTACCAAGTCTTTCAAGGTCTACCATTTCTTTGTTGCCCTCAACAATTATATATATACATTGTATTTCTTCACCACGCCATCATCACTTTGGGTTGTCGCTAAGCGCCGGCTGCCGGCAAAATTCGCCGGTTGCGAAAGTGGTAATCGCCAGCTGGATTTGGCTGTCCATCACTCGGGAAAGGTCAACAAACCGTTTTCTTAGCCGTCTTTAACCGGCTCAAATGAAACACCAACCACCAGACAATTTTCTTAGTGACAACCCTGATCACTACATCTCTCTACATGGCCAGCCCACCTCAATCTGCCTCTTCTTCAAAGTTTATTGTTGGCATTGATAATGATTGTTTCCAAAACTCTTTTTTAAAAAATTCTTATATATTGTTTTAAATGTACAAATCCTCATGGAGCATAAATTCATATACTCAAGTTTCAATGTCCACTACACTGTAACTTGCTTTCCTACAATAAATTAGGAGGAGCAACTTCAGAATATCCGTCCATTATTGTTCTTGATTTAACTGCACATATAATTATAAAGAACGAGGAATGCGCAGGAATAAATTATAAAGAATGGCCAGTATTCTGAAGTTTAGCCATAAAGGATTTCTTCCGTGTACTCTCTCAATGCATGCTTGGCCCTGGATTTCAAAATTTCCTTTTAAACAAAAGAGAATTGTGCTCTTAAACCTTACTGCACCTGATATTTTATTGCTTCAGTTGACTCACAAAAGGGGTTACAATTTTAATGTCTTAACTGCACAGCCACAAGAAGTTATGCAAATAGGCATCAAGCTAATTGTATATGTTATTCTGCCTATCGAAGCCTTTTTACACTCCATGGGGTGCAGGGAGTTTTTTTTATTAAACTAAAATGCCACTGATAAGGAATTCAGCTTATTTCACCCACAGCTTCCAGGTTATTTCCATAAACTAATTTTTTTAATGAAAATCCAAATGAAATTAACAACCAGCAGTAAGCAATTAAGATCACAACACACATAATTTTTCTAAAAAAATAAATGAAGTCTTTAAGTTTCGAGCCATTGTTTCAAAAAAAGTGAATATCCCTTGTCTGCCATAGTTTTACAGAAGTTTTGTGCTCCTTATATATCTTGACATCTATAAACATCTCCCACAAGCTATTACAAAAATTACAATATTGATGAGTGAAGTTATACGAAAAAACAGCATTTGAATCAGAAAAAAAAACGCTTTCTACGTGGCTAGCTGCAAATTTTCAGAACCAGTTAAAAGCTGATTTAGTCTATAATGCCCTAAAGAAGAAAAATAAACACTAATCGCTTTATAATCTATGCGCGGTGTATGGTTGGAGAAATTTAAATTAACAGAAAAGTGAAGAGCGGTTCAAGACATAAACAGAAACAGAAAATTTGTCTAGTGCTATCCATCGTCGCATTAAAGTTTAAAAAGTTCATTCTTAATAAATGAATCGAAAAACTACCCAGCGATCTCAGAAGCGCAAAACAAAATTACTTACGCCCTTTATATTAATTTAATTCTTAATTCGTTTTTCTAAAAGTTGGATTTAAGAACGAAAATGGCAGTTCGGAGCATTGGCAAATGAATGAAACACAAATTGCTTATGAATTTACGTACATCATTTACACACATACATTTGCTTCACTTACATTTGCTGCAGCTTTCAAACAATCGGCAACTGTCGGCTTTTCTTTCATGCATGCTCTTTGGCATTCAGCTACACCTTCTTCTGAGAGAAACCTAGGACGAAAAATTCCAAATACCTAGGTAAGCTGAAAAACACATGGACGTTTATCTATGACTATGGAAAATTGCGCGAACCAACAACATGTCTTTTTCTCAGCAAGGAAGCGTTAAACAGCATCGTTTTAAACATAAATGAAAAACATTGAATAGTTCAGTCCACGAAAAAAATACTTGATCGAGAGCTAGTGCATTAACTGAATTAATAAATTGTGAAATTTACCATCCATTTTCTTTTAAGTTTCCCTCCATGCCACGAGAAAGTCTTCCAGCTGAAAATGCTACATGGATATGCCGCTGACCAATATTTTCCTGAGCACTCCACCAAGTCCAGCCCAGTCTTTCGCAGCTCAAGTTGGTAACCATAGTAACGACATGGGAACCGTCGTTTAATATTTCATTCGGTAAAACAAAATGGCGGCGAGAATATCGGAAGAGAGTGGCTTTGATGGAAGAAGATTTGAAAAAGCTAACGATGAGAAGTCTAAACACAGATTGCAGAAAGAACATCTTTTGCACCCTAATTCTGACGAGATTGATTTGAATGCTTTGCTGCAAGCAGTCCTTGATATAAATGACAGACTCCAAGAGCAAGAGTCGAAAAAACATTCAGAGTCCGAGAAGATGGAAGTTAATGATAGACTAAGCGAGATGTATAGCACTGTTTCATCTGATTCTGAATTTTCTAGATCGCCTCGATGTAGGCCTAAAAGTGCAAAATGTTTGAGCAGTGTGACTAAACCCGCTCCCGTTGACAGGAAAAACATGTCTTTCTGCAATGACAGAGTTGATCAAATAGACAGAGAAAATAGAAGACTGCTTCACGAGATTTCAAAAAGAAGGATTCCTCCGAAATCTGCTGCAGTGAGAAGATTACCAATAGAACCGATTCGGGTTCAAACAGCTTCTGAAGTGAACAGACAAAGGTTTCATCAAAAAGTAGACATTGAAAATCAGGTAAATGGTTTCTACTCAAAACGAATTTTTTAATAGTCGCATCATGGAATGATTTACATCCCACACTTAAAAAAATAACATCTTTGAATGTATACAAAAAAAGAACTCAAAAAAGACATTCTTACTAAATGTTATTCATGACTATTATTATTAATTTTATTACTTCTTATTTTTGTATATTATATTTAAGAAATTTTAAATTATAAGCTTATTGTAACTTCAACTACATTATCTTATATAGTATATTATATGTAATTATATTATAATTATATCTTAATGCTTGTAACTATCATATTGAAAAGCCCGTTATGGGAATTATGATTAAAGTATGTATGTATGTATGTTATGGCACAGTCAGCCCATGTTCATGTTATCTTACAAGCATTATGCTTTCGTGTTTACTTATGTTCTTTGGGGACCGGAGTCTTTTAGGTATACCTTGCTGATGAGGCTGAAACGGCTGCTAATTAGATGTAGCCACGGCAGCTAGCCCGTTCAGGGGTAAGCCCTGATGTAATACCACACCGAAACAGCTGCAAATAAGATCTAGCAGAAGCAGCTAGCATGTCGGTAATGCTACTTTAAGTCATTTTTTGCATGAAAGAGCATCTTTTTTGAATTGTAGTACTCTTGCTTTTCTTTAATAAATTTTGCCTTTTTAAAATAAATTTTGTCTTTTATAATTTAATTAGTCTTTTGATATTAGTTCTGTCCCTTTTATAATTTGTTCCAATTAATGTCTTACTTGAAAAAATGAATTAACTAATTATAGGTGCTGTCCTATGCATACGACTGACGAAAACTAGTTTGATAAAAAAAATACGCAAAATGACGACAGAATTTGAGCCTCTTCATTTACAAAAAAAAAAGGCAAATAAATCGCAGGTTTATATCATTCGGATATAACGTTTGTCTACAGTTAAAGCAGAATAGGTGAAGATTATCGCGAAGAACCTATTTGTACGCAATTTTTAAAAGCGTTTCTGAAAGAGAAATGTGAAGAAAAGCAAGTAATATATTATGCACTATAACCCAATTAAGTATTGGGGCCACAAATGGGAGAGTTGAATTTATCGGGTAAATAAATAACCGCGACAATGGAACGTCATTGTTTGCACTTACTGACCAAAGTACAAACTCGGTCTCCATAATCATTGTACACCAAAGAGTGGCATTGATGAAACACTTAAAATGACCCGCTCTCCTACTTGTAAACTCACAGTTCGGTTATAGACCGCTTCACGCCATTTTCACATAAGAAACGGGTTCCGCGACTTTCATTCATGTTAATGTCGGAAGATTTTCGGACATCTCATTAACAGGGAATTAAAATTCGTTATTATATAGATAGGACCCTGGTCAAGTATAAAACATAGAAAAGGCGTGTAAAATCATATAAAGCAAATGAATAGCCTAAGCCGTGTATTACACTGTGATAAAACACTCCGGATATTTCAGAACACAAGGGAAATGTAGCTTGTGGCTCGTGCTGTTACATTTCCCTCGTGCTCTCAAATTCCCGTCGTGTTTTATCAGTGTAATACACGGCTTAGGCTTCTTTATTCGTTAACTAATATTAGGACAAGTGAACGAAGTGCAGATAGCCATGCTGCTTCCGTAACAAATGATCGTACAAAAAACATTGCGAGGACAGCTGAATTAAGATCAATTCAAACGAGAAATTGCAACCAAGGAATATTGGTCAAAATAGTTGCTGTATCTTCCTCTTAAAGCTCTGCTTAATATATATTCATACATCACAACTGCAATTGAGAAAGCGAAGAAAAGATTCAGGAAGGAGAGGAAGATGGATGAGTGTCAAAGATAGGACATACTTGAACATCTTTGATCGGTTGCTGCCCATTTCTCATTATCAATTATTAAAAAATAGTACATCAACATTTCATTGATTTCTGCACTGTATTGATACTCAATATTACACTGATACCATTTAAGTAATTAGATTTTTATATTTGATAATATTTTACAGCCAGTGGACTTAGTTTCGCTGGATATTGTACTGTAAATTAATATGCAACCCCATGCACGCACGTGATTTCGACATCGCCATATCGATCACGTGATTAGATAAAGTTAGAAGTTTCGGTTTCTTGTGTAAAACCATATCATTTTGCGACGGTTTTGTTTGTTTTGTTTTTTTTTCTGTTTAATTTTTCAAAATTAAATTAACCCTTTGCTAGATACTTTATTATTATATTATTATTTTTGTTTTCAAATTCTTGCTTCAAGTTCGTGAAATCATGTACCGCGCTGTGAAGATTGCATATTAAAAAGGTTAGAGACTTTCAGTTTGTGGTTTGCTGACAATTAAACGCACTTGTTGGCCACAAAATGAACTCAAAAATTGTTCATAACCCACTCGGCTTCGCTTCGTGCATTATCAAAACTTATCTTTTGTTGTGTGGCCAGCGAGTGTGTGAATCAGCAAACACGACATTCACACCAGTCTCTAACCCTTAATTATAGTTTACTAAAACATCCGTCTTCAGCTTTACCTGACGAGACAAAAAGTATGCCAAAAAGAGAGCTAGGTAGCAGCCAGACGAGCTACCTCTATTACTACTATAAACAGATACTGATTATAGGTAGCGATGCAAAATTGATTTTCTTAGGGGCAAAAAATACCAGCAAAAATATATAAATTAAGGAGCTGAGCATCGTTTGTGTGAAACTGGATACTTTTTTGCTGTATTTCTTAAAAGCAGCTGTTTAATTTTAAAACAGAATTTAATTTATATACAAAATAAACATAATGAGGAGTCAAAGCTCTCTCTGAAAATCAGTTTTTCTGGAGGCTATTTAAATGCTCCGAAAATAGGTAAAAACAGAAAGGCATAAATATTTCCCACGGGCTTAAATATTACCCACGATCTTTTTAAGGCGGCTGATCCCGTCAGCATAGCGTTGATATTTGATAAAACAGCATTTGTAAGCAGAAAGCTTAATCACAAAATATCTCTAACTTTGAGTATAATTAAGACCACTCTTTACTTCGGTATGAAACTAAGCAATTTTAGATAACTTAATTTTTGGTCTTTCTTTAGCGAAAGGCAATCGCTGATAACTTCAAAATATTTTAATACCATATCTTAAGTTTCTTTCTTGGGCTGGGATCAGTAGAAATACGAAACGCAGACCATTAATCTACAATTCAAAGTGCTGAATGAGCCATGGCCTGATTTCCTAAAACTTCCATTTTTTAATTGGAGACACTAAATTCGAGATGATTTGAAGCTGTTTTCACGAAGTGCTTTCTCTTATTACAATGGTGTTACTACTTATAATTTAATTTTACAACAAAGATTACGACTATGTTCTCGTCTCTTTTATTGTGCTGTCTCGTGGGGTATCTTCTCCTTCCGTGATAGCGGGTAAATGTTGCACTCGTGTGACCGGATGTAACCAGGACGTCTGGTGCGTGACATGGCTTTAAGTAAGAAATAACAAAAAAAAGTAAGCTTTGAATTATTCCAACAAAAACTAGAAAGAGGAATGCGTAAAAAACAGAATAAAGAGAGCATAAAGTGGTAAAAAAAAACAACACTATACAAATTTAGTAGCCATTATAATAAAGAGAGCAGGTGCAGTTGGTAAAATTTCTGCCTTCCAAACACAAGGCCCCAGGTTCGATCCCTAGCTGTGCCGAGATTATGGATTATTTGTGTGACTTTCTTCATAAGGTGGTGTGGTTGGTGAAGTTGGTAAGATCTCTGCCTTCCAACCGCAAGGTCCCAGGTTCGACCCCGGCTCT
>JAPEIX020077269.1:0-10896 GCA_026122405.2 Zoanthus sansibaricus | reverse complement strand
GGGGAGAGGTGGGGGGAGAGGGGGTGGATTGGAAGATTTAGTTTATGCTGTAATTTTTTTGTCCAGACAACTGAACAAGATCTTTTTTGTTTGAATGCTATAGATCTCTTTGTAGGATTTTTTCTCTTAGTTTTTTTGCTGTGCACAATTTTTTCCCTAGTGTTACAGGAATGTTTTTTTGTAAATCTTCTAACCTCCCCTCTTAAATCAAATAGTCTGTCCGTTATAAGTGAGGGCTCTGTGTATGTATACTAAGGGCATGCATAGACCAGAATCAACCCAGATATCCACATGGATTTCTTCTTCAGTGAAGGAAGTAGCTGAAAGATTAAGTTTCTGTGGGAAATAATATTTTATTTATAAATCTTTAGAAATGCAGCTGGTGTTAAGGCTTTATTTGTTGGTCTTTTGAAGTGAACCTAGCTAGTAAAGACGAGATATTTCAAAGAGGAAGCAAACTTGAAATCTACCTTCATCCTTCATATATTTTTTCTTAGCTTTAAATTGTGCTCAGTATCATGAGGAAAGGTTCATTTTTATGACAATATTTACAGATTTATGAAAGATTTGCTTGCATTGAAGTATTCCTTTAGTTTAAATTCCTCCTTCCTGAGATCTCTTGTTTGCCTAAGATTAGCCAGTTTAACTTCCCTCCCGCCTCCTTTCCCAATGCTTTTCCTTTTCAATTACTACACAAGCCAATGGAATACCCCAAACTCAAACTCGTTATCTCATTTTCCTCAAACACCATGTCCCACTCCCATATGATATAGCCAATTTTACACAACTCTGATAAACCATTCCTTTTATCTTAAGCAAGAACATTTTTGAGTTCAGCAACTCTCCACATTCCTTGAACTTCACCCACCCAATTCTTGCTTTTGCTGTCACAGCTACCTTGCAACTACCACTTTCATTCATCCTATCCCCCAAATAACAGAAACCTCTTACTGTTTCCACCTCTTCACACACTCCTCTACTGGTTCCACTAATCCATCAACTTGCAATTGCTTCTTGCATCTTCCACACACAATCTCTCCCCAACCTCAGGGTGACCCTCTTTATTTTTGCGCATCTTCCATGGACCCATTTGTCAAATTTCACACACAACACTGAATTTGCCATTACTCATTTCCCACAAATACAACATGGATCTACTGTACTTACAGACACTTTACCTTTTGCCCAGTTCACTACCACTTTTGTGTTCCCACAGTTTACCTTCTCTCTCAGTCCTTCCATCATTTTACTCGTCAGAACCAAGTCATCTGTGAACAACATCTCACTCATCAAACTATTTGTCACTCTCTGTAACTACGTCAGCCACAATCACAAGAACCAACAGTGACGACACTGATCCCTGGCGCACACCAACTTTCCATTCAAACTCCTCAGACAACTCTCACCCAACTCTGACTCTTGTCTTTGCAAGAGTTTGGATTCATATCAGATGGACACATAGATACCCAGCATGGCAGAGGAAACTGTGAACAGCAATTTCACAACCAATGATTGTTGTGCTGATGAAGGGCTGTTGCCTGAAGTGGCAGCTTTTTACTTGACTTACAGCAATGAATAATTTGTTTTAATTATTTATGAAATAAAATATGTTTTCTGTGCCTTAATAGCCTGGTGAAAACCTGAGGCGAATGTTTGGGAGAATTCGAGAGCAAATCAGTGGCAAGTGGTTTCACCTGCTCAAGAATACTCACAAACTTTGCCATGGTTTTCAACATACTATGGAGGCAAGGACAAGATGTATTATTTCTTTTACAAAATTATTATTTTCAGTCTTAACAAAGAGGAACACTATATACGAAGTGAGTACACTGTAAATTCTCACAACTCTGAGACGGTTAACCACATTGCTCACATCATTTTCGTGCTTTATAGTGCTATAAAACACGCTTGTAGACCAATCAATTAAAACACACATACTATCAAAATTATGTTATAAAAGTTTATAATTAATTCAATCTTACACATCTGATGTATTTTCCATATTCACAGGTCACCGAAGAGCAGTTTTTAAGACCCATGATCCTCTTCGGCGGTTAGGTCGTAAGTCACATTCTCACCAGAACGATGTTGCACCAAAGCAAGCAACCCCTAAAGAAATTAAGAAAAGAATCAAAGAGAAGGAAAAAGGAAAAGGGAAAGAAAAAGAAAAAGTGAGGAATGCAAAAAAAGAGTTTGCTATGAGAGATTACAACCTAGTGGAGGTCTTGCCAGAAATAAAGGAACATCTTGAAGATAATTTATACTCAGAACACAGAACTGACGATATTGAACGAGCTGAACTTGGGGCTTACTCAGGAGATAAACTGGTGGAGGATGTGGATATACACCATTCAAGTACACCACTCAAAGCCAAACGGCATCATCGCCATCATCACAGTCATCATCATCACCACAAGAAGAAAGGAGAAAAAAGCAAACACAAAGATACTGTGCCTGATGGCAGCAAGCCACATAAGAATCACCAAAAGCAGGCATATCTGCGGCCACGCACAATTGCTGAAAGGGAAAAATATCTTGAGTCTCTTGAAGCCAGGTTGCGGTCAGGCTCCTTCACTGTACGAGAAACAATGCAGCCTAAGCCACCAACAGAAGTTGATGAAGCTGAATCTCTTCAACTGAGAGATCTGGAGGACATTAATTGTGAGTTTAGGTCTTGAACTGGATGTGATTGGATAGAAATGTAGCAGAGCAGGCAGCTAGGGGTCCTCAGTTGTTGGATTGCTAGTATTAAATATGGTACTTGCTATATAACTTGAACAAGGTTTCAAGAGATGGTTTCATCATGTAAAACATAGAGATGAGAATAGCATACTTAGGAGAGCGATGGAGATGGAGGTGGAAGTTAGAAGGCCAGTAGGTAGGTTAAAGAATATCTGGAGAAAGGTTGTGAAGAAAGACACGAGAAAGTTAAACATCATAGAAAATATGTAGGGCAGAAGATTGAAAACATTGGAGGCAGCTTATCACGTCTAACCCCAGGAGTGTAAAACCTGGGTCGTTCAACAGTTATGATAATGATGTTACTTGCTATATTCAGGGTTTTCAATAACTGTCGGTAGCCAGGAAATTTCTCTACCTACTTGAAGTGAAAGGAAGTTCAACATCACAGAAGATTTATGGCAGACGACAGAAAACATTTGAGACAACTCATATCATGTCCAACCCCAGGAATGTGAAACTAGTTTCAATAAACAAGGATGATGATAACGATGATATTACTTGCTATATATAGGGTTTTCAATAAGAGAGAGTAGCCAGCAAATTTCACTACCTACTGGAAATAAATTGCCACCTTCTTTCATAGCTAAAGTACTCAGACTATTAAAAGATTAAGAAAAATCAGCTCATACACTGTTTATTTCTGCACTTTCATTATCTTCTTTGAAGCTTAATGAAAACCCCGTATATTTTATCTCGAATGACTCAATTTTATTATCTTTAGAGATATTGTTTCATTAGAAAAACAAATTAAAAAAAAATTAAATAAAAATTCAGAAAGTGGAACTTGATACAATGAAGGATGATTGCTCCAACAAACCACCTAAAGTTCTTGGAAGGATTGTTCCTCAAGAATCCAATCATATTTTCATGGTTTTTGTCTTTTGTTATACAAAACAAATGCTAGAGAAAGATTCTCTTGGCTTAAAATGAATTCTGGAAGCTATAAAATTTAGGCAGAGGTTTTTTTATTCCTCTTAGGTAGATTCCTCAGGAATGCTCTCTGGCTGGCCTTCATGAATCAGTCATAAAATTATGTAGTTTGGCTATTTGTTCACTGGAAATTGTGGAATGGCAAGGCAGTATACTATGATAAAAAAATTCAAATCTCTGAGAAGCCACAAATCTAAATGTTAGTTGATGATTAGTTACAATTAAGGCTTGACTTAAGGCTTAAAGCTCAAACTGTTTGTCCTTGTATTACAGGGCATAGGTTTGAGGATTTACGTGGATTAAGAAGGCGCCGACCTCAGCTACATCGCCCAAGGAGATTAAAATCTGGAATGAAGACACATTTTAGTAGTACTGACATCAGTGCAAGCCTCCCAAAATTTCCTACAAAATTTGATCACAGTCCACATGAGGTACATTTAGCTTGGGCTATGATTGTTTTGAGTTTTTGAAGATTTTATTATTTTTGCTAATGTTGTGGTAAGCACTGTGCTTAAAGCCTTCAGGTCTCATAGACTAGAGGCAAAGTTGAAAAATGTGACTTTTGCTGGACATTTTGAGTAGAAGTAGGCAACATTGCTTAAATTACTCTTCTTGTGGCCCTTTCTAAGAATTTAGCTGTTGCCAGCGCTACTTCTGCCACTTAAGCAAATTATAGCGAGGTTTCTATATGTATGGCATGAAAACGAGGCTGGTGGAGAAACTTCATTAACTACGTCAAAATTCCCGAAAGTTTCGCCTAAAATCTGTAGTATTTGTTTATCCCTAGTGGAAAACAAGCCGTGCATGGCATCAAAGTCAAATTAGGGTGGTCTCATGACATTTTGAACTAGTCACATGACCAACATTAAATTTAAATTCAGTACTCAATGCAAACATTATCAAAGAAAACAGATTATGATTAAAAAGTTTAGACATAAGTCGAACAGTATTATTCAGATCCCAGTCTTATATCCTGACCTTTTCTATGGCAAATAAGAGCTCCTCCTCATTGTCTCCATAAGTCTTTATTATTGTGACAGGCATCTCCACATTTGCATGCTTTAGATCAACCAAGTTTGAGACGAACACATTTGCATCATCTTGTTGCACTGCGCTGGTATCTCCTATTTACGACCACAAAAAGTGAGCTCTAAACATGCTAGTGAAACTGCTGCTTCCGTTATGAGTTGTGGTTGAAGGACTCCATCTTGGTAAAACCAGCCATTCCCATCTAGACTAGGCAGAGTAGGACGAGTTTCAAGTGCTTTTATCCACATTAGGGTTTGGTAATGAGCTCTTTTGATATGTAGATGAAGTGCGTCTTGTGTTCGAGGAAGTGAGACTAAACTCTTAGCTCTTCTGAACATTTTGTTCGCTCCTTATCAATCAAAGCGATATCAGAACCTTAAATATAATGATAGGACACTTTAGCTTATACTCTGTCTGAAACGTTACACAATTGATAGAGAGAGAATGCTTACAAAATAGATATAAGATAACTGTACAATACCTTTGTTGTAAAGCTGACAAACAAATGCTTTAGCTTTAGAAACATTTTCCGCAGTCAAAGTGCAATCTTCTCCAATGAACTGTAGAAGCTCTGGACAACTCACATATACATTCCATGCCGACAACTTGCCAGTACTGCTAAACTGATTCGTGGTGTCGCATCCGGTCATTGTGTGAAATGCAAGGGAACTTCCACATGCATCGGGAATTGAAACTTTTTGAACTGCTATGTAGCTTTTTTACCTCAAATACAAATATCCACACGTGGGCATAGACGTGAAAAGTGAGCAATTAGGAGAACTAATTAGTCAGTGTCACGAGAATGGATATTGAGCTGCTGATAGCCTCTAAGTGCAGCATCTCTTCCATGCAATACGATACGTGTATCTGCTTCTTCATGATCACTAGCAAAACTAGTTACATCTCTACATGAACAGACCACACTTTCAATGGATCGCTGAACCCCACACTGAGTACTAACTTGTTAGTACCGTGGCTTTGGTATTGTTTAGACATATCTGTACATAGGAAGTTGACAAAAATTGCTGTAAGGTCCTCCAGAACAATAAACTTCTCCCAGCTACCAATCTTTTGTTGTCTGCTTTCTAGATAATGTCATAGGCCTCTACCTTTAGAATCCTTTCTCTTGTCACGAGTAGTTTGCTTGATAGAATTATCTAGGTGTCTGTTCTACACCACTTCAACTCTGGTACATCGCTGTGAGAAATTTGCAACCACAAACTTCAGAAAGTTGTCAGTCCACTCGCCAACGCTTTTTGCTCCAATGCAATGCCCAATTCTTGAACCGCTGTACATTTTTCCCTGTTGCTAACAGGTGGTTTGCTATAGGACGATTCATTTTTTAATATAGTGGTTAGATCTGCCTTGTTTGTTGCCCATAATCCTCCATTTATATATTTGACAAGGAAAGCAGAACAGGAGAAAGCTCTTGCTGCAGAAGCTTGTCAACATATACATTGCGACCAGACTCTAAGGTAACAATGACACTCTGAAAAAATCTCTGTCTGCTTTAAGTGAGTACATTTTGGATTTGTCTACCTGTACTGATATGGTGTATAATGATTCAAATGTTTTCAACTTTTCTAACTTGATGTTGTCATGGAACTTCTTATTTAATAAAGTTGTTTATCAGACGTTTGCCTTTGTCTTCTTCCTGTAATAGATCTACCCTCTCATCAATAGTTGCGATGTCCCCTTTTGTTATTGCAACTAAGTCCTTTGTCAAGCAGAATACTTCATTCTTCAAGAACATAGCCTTCAATTTGCATATGTCATCTTCATCACGCCATATCATTGAGCTGCTGCTGTCTTTATGGTCATTTTCCTCTTGTTTCTTTATACCAAACATAACTTTGACATCTTTGATATTCTTGGTCTCTCGTTAGAAGTGAGACACCAGCGATCTCTTTTGATCACGTGACTGGTTAAAATGTCACTTGATCACCCTAGTTTGACTCTGATGCTATGTACTGCTTGTCTTTCACTCGAGACAAACATATAGGTAAATTTCAGGTGAAATTTATGGGAATTTTGGCGTAATTAATGAAGTTCCTCTTACCAGCCTCGTTTTCTGCCATACATACAGAAATTCCCCTATAATTCACTTAAATGGCAGCAGTAGCGCTGGCAACAGCTAAATTCTTGAATAGGACCCCAAGATGAGTAATTTAAGCCATATTGCCTGCTTCTACTCAAAATGTCCAGCAAACAAAAAAATAAAGCCTTTTTTTAAAACTGCCTCAAGACTATCACACTTAAACCTAAATTCTGTCAAGACTTGAGCACTTGAGTTGTTCCTTTTTCCACCAAAGCTAACTCACCTGTTATTTTGGTTAGATAGAAACATATTTCTCTTCTTTAACTTTGTAATGTTTCTACAGTTATTTGTCGAATTAGAGGAATTGACAAAAGAAGGAAGCACTTTAGAGTGGAAGGAAACTGCAAGATGGATTAAGTTTGAAGAGGATGTGGAAGTGTCCAATCGCTGGGGGAAACCACATGTTGCTTCCTTGTCTTTTCATAGCCTGTTAGAATTGAGACAAGCTCTTGAGAAAGGTAATTGTAGAGTAGCACTCAGCAATAGTAGTTAGAATGAATTAATAATCATAGCAAATATAATAATATTTATTCTCTGTAATACGTAAATAACATCCTGTGACAACATTGTATAGGATAGCAGGTGAAAATATCTTTGCCTTGGTAATGGTGTTACACCAACAGTAGAAATTCTACTAATTTGTATGGCAATAGAAGGTGTTTAAACTCCATTTTTGTCCATTGATGATTATTTAATATTTAACTGCAACCTTGCAGTGTGTAATAATGACCAGATCCATTACATCTCCCATCTCGTGTGAAATAATAATGAAAAATAGACAGTGATGCAATGATTTTATATCGAAACATTTTAAAGTTCAAACAGGTAATCAAATAATGTAAATAAAGGTTTAATTATAAGCATTTTAAGGTTAACTGACCTCTTGCACCAAGAAGAATAAGGTGGGTGTGGTGGGGAAGTAGGGTGGGTGGAGTTGGGAAGTAGGGGAGGGCTTACAAGTCTGGGGCATTAGCTTCTAATCAGCCAATCAAATCATCACGTTTGTAACATTTTCAGGAACTGTACTACTGGACTTAGAGTTGTATGATCTCCCTAGCATTGCCGAAGCTGTTGTAGAAAATATGGTCATCACAGATCAGTTGAGTCTAGCACATTACACAAAAGTCATTGCAGCACTTCTGTTGAAACACAAGCATCAGTACCAAACACGTCAACCTGTCCTTCGACGTCTTTCATCAGTCCATGATTTTCAAAAGATGCAGCAAACATCAACTGCTTCTCTTGATCAGATTGTTAATTCTGTTATCGAGCCACAAAAAGATACTGACCTAAATAGGACAAAATCTGATGATGATGACGATGATGAAGATGATGAAGATGATGGAGTGATTCGATTAAGGATTGACAAGTATGATGATACAGCAGTGAAATTCCTTCCTCAATCAGGGTCTGGTGATGATAGGACTGACTGCGAAGTGAGTAATTTTTTATACTAGGTATCTTAGGGAGCCATAGCTGTTAGAAGGTTTTTGGACAATACCCTGGACTTTTTTTTTTTGAGTAATTTTTTGCAGTCACTTAAATTCCTTACATGGGTATGAAGATCTTTAAACAACTTCATTTTCAATCTCCTTGATACAAGGTCAGTCATTCAACAATTGTGTTTTCCCCCTAAATATAACTTTCATGTTCTAACCTTGGTGAGATATTTTTTGAGCTTGCTGATCAATTGCATCCTAAACTTGTTCACGTAAGTGTTTGATAGAGTCTTGTCATATAGTAACAGGGATACTGTAATTGGTTTCAGTAAAGGTAAGTACTTTTTCCAGTTTTAATTGATTAAACCTTAGCATAATTTCATTCCCTTCTGCAATAGGTTAGTTTCATAGGGCTTGGAAATTGTTTCATTTATTCAAGATATTTGCGTCATTTGTAGGATGCAAAAAATGACCCTAAAAAAAAGTTCAAAAGCAAATACATATCATTTTTTACTTTCCCAGATACCCCTTTGTACACCAGAGAAAAATGTAAACGAGATCGGCAATAACAGTGAAACAAAACTCAACAGTGAAAAAGCAAGCACTAGTGAGAAGCCAAATAGAAAAATCAGCTTTTGGCAACAACCAGAAGAAGTTGATGAAGATGCTCGAGAAAAGAATGAATCTGATGTCAAGTCGAGGGTTCCAGAAGGTGCAGAGGCAACAACAGTTCTTGTGGGCACCCTGGATGAACTACAGCAACCAGCAATGGCATTTGTTCGACTTGCCAAAGGCGCCTATCTGGGAGATCTAACTGAGGTGGCCTTACCAGTTCGATTTTTATTTATCCTTCTGGGGCCCACAGAAGGTGCAGACACTTACCATGAGATCGGGCGCTCCATTGCAACCCTAATGTCTGACCAGGTTTGTTTTTATGCATTTAATCCATTTTGCAGGTAAACAAATATACAATAGTTAAGCCTGGAAAATGTATTGGTTCCATAGCATTGCCCTTGAAATGCTGAATTGCCAGTCTGAGAATAAATTTATAAATTATACAGCTTATTGTATCGTACCTTGCTAATTAGTGTAAACAGGTGGTTGGAAACAAGACTGCGTAGTGATAAACATTCAACTTCAAAGGTTATTGAACTAAACTGTGTAAAATATAACTCAAAGTAAATATTTGTTCAGTATTATCAAAGAGTAACATGAATTGTTGGCAGGTAGGTATAAGGCTAAAATTGTGAATTTAGAATTCCCCAAAGCAGTGAAGAGTATTTTTCTTGAAATCCTTGTCGACAATTTTTTAAAAATATCTATTGAAGTGCATCGGCCAGTAAGTGAAGCACCTGGTTTGATCAACGTTAGGGTGATCATCACTGTAGGAAAGAAATGATGACTTTTTGAAATTAAAGGTTAACCCTTTTCGTCAGAGTAATTCAACATTACACATACACTCTTATTACCTCCGCCAAGGGGGAGGTTTGTTTGTGAGCAACATAACTCAAAATTTAATGGACAGAATTTGATGAAATTTTCAGGAAATGTCAGAAGAGGGAGGAGTAAGAACTTAGTTAATATTGGGGGTGATCCGGATTGCAGATAATACGTTCTAGATTTGTATTCTTTGTTTTACATTCTCTCAGATTCAGCATTATCCCGAACAAATTGGGAAACTGATTGGAAGTATAATTTGCCTTGCCTATAAAAAAGTTTATTTGCCTTGATGTTTATTTATTTATTTGTCATTATAAACATGTAGGTTTTCCACGACCTGGCTTACGGTGCCACTTGCAGAGAGGATTTGTTGATTGCCATCAATCAGTTTTTAGATGACACAGTTGTGGTACCTCCTGGGGAATGGGACAGAGACTTATTACTTCCTATCCTGGTATCACAGAGTCGAGCAATGGCTGCTAGGAGGAAGGAATTTAAAGCAGGTGAATATCATAACATTTACATGTAAACAATTTGCTGGGCTTATATATACTCCTATATCATCTTCTGAGAATTAAGCAGTAACTAGGTAATTAGGTCAGTAGGGTGGTTAATAACATGGTATGAAGGTCAGTATGTTAGTAACTAGGTATGTTCGGTGTTTAGTATTAGGTTGGCAGGTTGGTTAGGTGATAGGTAACTAGGTCTGAAGGTCAGTAGGGTGGTTAGTAACTATGTAAATGGGTCGGTAAGGTAGTAAGTAATTAGGTATGAAGGTCAGTAGGGTGGTTAGTAACTAGGAAAGTAGGTCGGTAAGGTAGTAAGTAATTAGGTATGAAGGTCAGTAGGGTGGTTAGTAACTAGGAAAGTAGGTTGGTAAGGTAGTAAGTAATTAGGTATGAAGGTCAGTAGGGTGGTTAGTAACAAGTTAAGTAGGTTTGTTAGCTAGCTAAATCCTTTACGAGCCTAGTGGCCCATGGAGCCGGCGCTTATCTCCGGTTTCTATAGTGTTAAGTGGATGAGAGTCTTTGACTCCCCCTGGACGGGACACTAATCCATTGCAAGTTAGCTCCCAGCAGATGCTGGTACTCATTTACCTACCCCGGAAAGATGAAAAGCTGAGTTGGCGGAAAAGAAGGTGACACAAATATTCGAATCTCGGCAAACTGCCGGGATCGAACCTGGGACCTTGTGGTTGGAAAGCAGAGATCTTACCAA
>JAPEIX020077196.1:0-10897 GCA_026122405.2 Zoanthus sansibaricus | reverse complement strand
TGTTTTGCCTTTTTTGGGCCTCACCAGTATGATATATTTTGCAAGCAGGCTCAAGTTCCGATAAAATAAATAAAATAAAACATGTATGTAAACTTTAACTTCGTTCATGAAACTTAAAACGTCTCACAACTTGGAGACAGAGCCAGCCATATTGCTCACGTCATTTTTCATATTGTTATGAAAACACATTTGTAGAACAATCAAAACGCATGAACTATCCAATTATTTTATTATAGAAAATAGCTGATAGTGAAAGAATAGTACATGAATATACTGTTGTTTGTTTGTGTAGATATGGCTTGGATGATCTGCGTACTCCAGTTTTTATATTTGAACGGTTGTGCAACCTTATTTACCCGGTATGTATTTTTATAAGTCACACCATTAGTATGGGTCTATTACCTATAACAAGACTCATGACCTGGTCATTTGAGTTCTTGTATCGATTACCTTTTGAATTATTTAAGCCTGTCTACTCCAGGGATTTTGTTAGGATTGCTTTACTATTACAATAAGAAGTGTGTTTTATCACCAGCCTACCCACAGGAATTTTTGTTCAAATTTTTATTTGCACAAACTTTGTTTTTATGAATCTCTATTTGGAATAGTTTTACCATTGTTCTTTTGTAACTGAGGGCACAAAGAAACAATTCCGTCATAGATGCTTTTGTCATTTTTATTGATGTGTTTCAAGTCATGTTATTTTTTTCAATTCACTTTTCAGGAAGAGAACGATATTGGAGAGTTTTTCTTAACATTGGAAAAAGATCCTCAGCAGGAGGACTTCCTACAGGGACGTATGCAAGGAAATCCATACAGGTAAGATGTCTAACTTTGAGTGCGCCTTGTAACTGATTACTACCAACAGATTTCTTTCTTCAAGTTATTAATGTTTTGTTGTCATCATTCTCGCTGTTTATTTTACTAGCTCTAATGAGCCAGGACTGAATGCCTTAATGAGAGATGTGAAGAACAAAATCTGCACAGGTGAGTTCCCACATGTTACATTGTCTCCTTAAACTGTTGTTCTTGCTTCGATATTTTCTTACAACAGACATTTTTTTTTGAGTAGTGTTGGTGTGAAAAAGAAGGCAGAATTAAGCATGTATTACGCAAGTACGTGTCCACTAGAACATTACACATTCTTGGCTATGTTATTTCCTTCAGACCATTGCCCAAACTGATTATTATTTCAAGATATTGTGCTAACCTAATAGCGGCGGCTACAGTGAAAATACTTAAGTTATGAGCGAGTGCTTAGTAGATAGAGCCTTTGCCCTGTGTTCAGAAATTTATGAGTTCAAGTCTAGTCATAAACTCAGAATTTTGGCCCTAAGACAGAAAGTGCCCCGGACTGAGTTGTTTAAAAGCTGGTTAAGTTTAGCCCTGGGTCAAACAAAAGCACAGGGAGCAATTGCTTGGATTTTCATAGGAAAAAATTTGTTAATCCCAAATTACGGCTCAAATCCTTCCTTGTAAGGTTGGAAACAACAACTTGGATTAAATATTCTACCATGGGTTAGTGCTAATACTGACAGGTTAGTTACAACTGAGCCCTGACTGTAAATTTGATTAACTTTAAGTTGTTTGAAGATTTTTGCGACATATATGAATGAATGTTTTTACTCATCGAGTAGAGTAAGATTAACAACAAAGAAAAAAAAACATTTAAATCAGGGATTTAGAAAAAGAAGGCAGAATTTGGAAACTGAAATTTGGATAAAGGTCAAACAAAACAACTCGACGTTGTGACTGTATCCCAAAGTCTTCATCAGGCAACTGACAACCTGTCACGTGACGGGCAGGTCATGCCTTCAACTTGGAAAACGTAGTGGTCTTTGACAGGGAGGAGCAGTGGCACAGGTGGGGAGTCAAAGAGGTCATTTTGGAGAGAGTTGAAAATCCCTCCCTCAATAAGAAGGGGGGCCTCAGACATGCATTATCGCACGCGTGGAACAGAGCAGTGAAGATGATTGACACTCGCCCGTCGCGTGAGAGGTTGTCAGTTGCCTGATGAAGACTGGCTTACAGTCGCAACTTCGAGTTGTTTTGTTCGACCTTTATCCAAATTTCCAGTAATTGATTTAAATGTTTTTTCTTTGTTGTTAATTTTTGCGACATCCTAATTGACATTCTTTGTCCAGATTGTGAGCTGGTGGCACTACTTGAAGATGATAGTGGTATGGAGGTAGGTAATAGATATCTGAACAGACATAACTATAATGCTGCTAAAAAAAATAGCAAAACAGTTACTGCTCATCAGCAGGATGCCTAAATTGTGTGCAATTCTACAATTGCAATTGCAATGTAGGGTTACCACAGTCCTTGAAAATCCTGGAAAGTCCTGGAAATGGGGGGAAAGAATTCCAGTCCTTGAATTGGGTCGTGCTCCTCGAAAATCCTGGAAAGTCCTGGAAATGGGGGGAAAGAATTCCAGTCCTTGAATTGGGTCACAGTCCTTGAAAATCCTGGAAAGTCCTGAAAATGGGGGGAAAGAATTCCAGTCCTTGAATTGGGTCGTGGTCCTTGAAAATCCTGTAAAGTCCTGGAAATGGGGGAAAAGAATTCCAGTCCTTGAATTGGGTCATGGTCCTTGAAAATCCTGGAAAGTCCTGGAAATGGGGGGAAAGAATTCCAGTCCTTGAATTGGGTCGTGGTCCTTGAAAATCCTGGTATAAGCAAAGAGTTTCTTTCTTTGTTTCCATAAATAATAAAAATATGTTTTTAGTTAAGATATTTTTGATACGGCAGTGCTGTAAAACAGAAAACGTGACTTCGTAAGGCCTGAATGTATTCCAGAGTAACCTGCCACTGGTTGTTTTTCATTGTCAGGAACATCCAATTTAGTAAAGCCGAATAATAAAGTTTGTTTTTAACTTGCTAATTTGTAAAAAGAAAAATCCATACATAAAAACTGCACACCCTTTTTTTCAGTTATCTTAGTTTTGTAAAAGGAAAAATTTTAATAATCTTTTACGAAGAAATTCGACGCAAGAATGCTCATAAAGCCTGTTAAATGGTAGTATATTAAAATATTAAAATCTAAAATCCAAAAAATTTGATAATGGCATTATTTAACCTTATAATGTATTTTTTAGATTTGGATGTTTAACATTCAGATGGAGGCTGAGTGGTGTGGTTTTGTAGTTAAATGATTGTCTTTAATGGTGTTCATTGAATATTCTAAAGATTTAGTGGCTTATGTGAATTGGTGAATGTGTAAACTAAAGAGTAGAATCTTGTCTAACGGTGAAACGAGTACCTATTAAAACGTTATACGTTATCGCGTTGTGAAGAAAAAACATATTTCTTTCTTCTTAGCTTAACAACAAGATCATAAGCCTCGATTTAACAGTGGCCATTGAATATTCTAAAGAACTATTAGTTTAAAGTTTATTGGTTTATGTGACATGGTGAACTTATGAACTAAAGAGCAAAGTCTTGTAAAACGGTGAAACGAGTACCTCGTAAAAACAAACGTTGTATGTTAATCATTGTAAAGAATAACAAAATTAATTTTTATATTTTTTTCTTCTTAGCTGCTTGTAAACAACAAGATCATAAGCCTCGATTTACCAGTCAAAGATGTGTACAAGAAGATGTGGTTACCGGAAGGAGAGGTTTGTTATTCTTTTGTTGTATTCGTTAGATAACGCGACTATATGGGGTTGGCATTGTGTTTAATTTATAAATTAACTGGCAAAGAATAGCGCTCTTGCAAATGTATGTAACTTAATCAAAGCTTATATTTTTAAAGATATTGTTTCCAACGTTTTGACTTTTGGTCTTACTTATTACGTTTATAGGGTGAACCAATGAGAATTGTTTACCGAATGAGGGGTAAGTGGCCTTATACAGTTCGTGATTTTAAAAAGGGGTTTTTGATGATATTTATCTAATCACTTAATCATATTAAAAAATACGAAAGGCGGATTTATAACTCGGGCGTTTTCTTCAAAAAGCCTTAGTAATTAGTTTCGGCGTTCAGCTTTTCTTTAATCCATCCAACCATAATACCCTAGATTCGATCCAGGCCCTTTTGAAATCGAATATTCGCCTACTTTTCTGCAACTTTTGATTTTTACAAGGTCGTTAAATATTGTTCCAACATCTTCTAGGAAAGAGATGCTTGAAAAAGAAGTTATTCTACCAAATTTTTACTTTAAGAATCAGATATTCAAAATTTTTGTTTCAGGTGTTGAATTTAAAGCAAATGCTACACGTCGAAAATTCATAACATTATTTACACTGCGATATAAACTCGGTCTTCTTAATCATTACACCTACCTGGCCACCTGGTCTCCCAATTGTGGCTATTTTTTCCAGCAGAGCAGCATTCTAATTCCTAAGCCAACGCAGCTTTCCATCCTTCTCCGGTAGGTAAATGAGTACCAGCATTTGCTGGTAGCTAACCTGCGATGGATTAGTGTCCCATCCAGGGGGAGTCAAAGACTGTCATCCGCTTAGGCTCATAAAGGATTTAGCTAGCATTCTAATTATGTCTGTTCAGATATCTCTAGCTTAGTTGGTTAGAGCGCTGCACAGGTATTGCAGATGTCACATGTACGAATCCTTTTAAAGTCTAAAAGTATTTTAGGCGTATCTTTTGCAACAATTTTAATACATAACCGCCCCATCGTTCCTAACGTTGTTTTCATCGTGGTACAAACTGAGACCACTAATCATGGTATCCATCTTAGTGAAAATGATGGATTCCTTGACACTGACAAGCTCAGTTATGGCTTAATAACTCAGTTTGTTAGACGATGCTTTGGTATCGCATAAGTCAGTGAGTCACAGGCTTCTCTGTCGCACATGCTTGGTTTGTGTGTTATTTATAACGTCATCTTTACAACGCAATAAAGCAAAATCTCCATAGTTTATTACATAAAGTAAGTGTTGTTTAAGGAAAATAATACATGTATTTGTTTTCGAGCTATAAATGCTAAGAAAAAACTTTCTTGTTCTATGCTTTATCGGTTGAAGGTCTCCTTGGGGATGCGACTGAAGAATTTGTGGAAACGCTGGACTCAAACAAAGGTATAAAATTTTATCTTACGTATAAAATAGATTAGTTTTTTGAAATCGAACTTTTGGTACATAACGATGATATCTGTTTTGCATTTGCATGATCTACGTTACTTTTCTCAATTTTTCAGACTTTCTATTTGTATGTAATTACGTAGTTTGTATGATATCGCTACCTTTCTGATATTCTGTTCTATGAACTAATGCTCGAAATGTTTCAGTAACAAAATTTGTTATTTCGTTTTCCCAGACAATACTTTCATTTGTGATAGAGGCTAGTTTTCAAAATTCTAGTCTGCTTGACGTATTCGTTCATAATTCACCTATGATTCTATCTTATTCTTTAAAATTTACCTGCCTATAATTGTAGAAATGAAGTCCATCATTCATAATCCATCTGTACCCATACATTACCCATCGGTTACATCTTCCTTGATCTTATCGGTTGTATTGATTTGGCAATATTCAAATTGTAGAGGAAGAGATGGACGAAGAGGAAGTGTATCATCAGGCGTACGTGATGTCTGAATGTGGAGGAATGGAAGCCATGCTCGTCAGGTAACGTGCTCAACCCTTAAGATAGTGTATCGTCAGGCGTACGTGATGTCTGAATGTGGAGGAATGGAAGCCATGCTCGTCAGGTAACGTGTTCAACCCTTATCTTAAGGTAGAGTGTATCGTCAGGCGTACGTAATGTATGAATGTGGAGGATGGAATCCATGCTCGTTAGGTAACGTCTTCAACCCTATCTCGAGAGAGTTTTCAAATAAAATATAAGAAGAAAGTCTCCAGATTCCCTGAGTTCAAACTGTTATTTATTCTGTAAATTTGTAATGGTTTTGGGATATGCCAGAAAAAAGTTTATTACGAGAAAAATAACACGTGCTCTGGTATTATGCCACAAAATTGGTGACTAATGCTACGTTGATAGCAGGTATTTTCTCACAAATCTGTCACAGACACGGACTTGCTTTACGGATCTTTATTGCTTTATTTGGTGAGGATAGCATGACACTCGTATTTTGCTGCACAGCAAGTTTATTTACCCTCTCAATATTTATCAAAATGGAAAATAGCAATGAAAGAGAAAGTTTTTAATTGACAAGTGAGTATATGTAACCGTGAGGGCTAATCGTGGCAGGGATTTACATAGTGCAAGAAATTATCATAGTGATTGGTATGTAGTTTCTACATGCATGTGTTGTACTGTACACACAGTTTTTAAAAGATCATTTGCTATTACTGTCTGATTCGAAGCTCCTTAAAGACTAACTGGTAGTTTTATACTGCCTTCTGAAATCAAGTTTTAACCTTTCAGACTTAATGCTGTGAAAGACTTAGCGTATGGAAGAGAAATGGTCGCCGTCATCTTGAAACTTCTTGGATACTGCGTCAAATTGAAGGTAATACTTACTACTAACAATGATGATATCATGATGATGATGATGATGATGATGATTTATATTAATGTTGTTAGTATAGCAGAATCACGGTTTTAGATGCTGACACTTCTGTAACAGATTAGAGTGAGGACCATACAAACTATCGTTTTTGTAAAATATGAAACACCTGCTTTCGTTCTGTCAATTTTAAGAGGAAGATGATAGTATCCAGTAGTTGAACATGGAAGGAGTCGAACATTTTATGGAATTATTGCCTTATTTTTTTGGTAAACGAAATGTGTTTTTCTTACTAGCTAATAAAATGTTTTCTTTGCAGCATAATTATGCTATTCAAATCCCTTGATTGGATGTATTGCTATTTGAATATACTCATGAGTCCTTTTCTTGTTCCCTACCTAGGTTAATCGCCACCATTTGTGCATCCCATCTCTGAACACTCTGAATGTTCTCCTTGGTACACTCAATCAGGTTAGTCTGCAACCGTACCTGTTTCAAACTTACAAAATTATTTCGTATTATTTTCCTTTCGTTCCTCTTTTCTTCCTTAGTTTATTTTTGTTTCATCTTTCTTTTCTTACTAACTGATCTCTTTTCCTTTGCTTTTTCTTTTCATGCCATCCCCTCAGTCCTTTTCTTTTCTACTTTTTCCTTTTTCTTCCTTTTTCTTTCCTTTTTGCTTTCTCTTTTCTTCTTTTATCAATTGCTATCCTTTGTTTTCTACGATTTCTATCAAGAAATTGATACTTTATTTAGAGTACCAGTAAAGAAAAAACTTAGCAAACTTTTGCCAGATTATAACTTCTTGTTTATACGAAAGAGTCTATTTCATCTGTCCTTTGACAATGTAGACAGCAGCTTGTGTATCTTTTTTCCAGGTTTAGATTTGTTGTTGGTTAAAAAAGCGATCTATGCAAAAATTCTGTAACCTACAACATGTACCATGATTCTTTTGTGTCGCTGCAGGCCCTTCAAATGGAACAAGACGCCAGTGGAAGTGGAGGTGCTATCATAGCCGAGGAAGTGCTACAAATTATGGAAACAGTCCTTCAAGAAGCCACAAACTCAAAGCCACTAACCGAGGGAGAAAAGTCTCAACTTGATATGTTGCTTGACAAGATTCCTACTCCATTTGTGGTAAGACCAATATTGTTTTTAGTAGAAATTGTAATGTAAAATGACCAGTTTTATATTCATCAATGCATAACAACATTGTTTAGCCACATAAAATGGAAATTGAAACGTTGTTGGAAAGAAACCTAAAATTTCACAAAAACATCAAGTTAATATGAGAATTTTGTGAGTACTTAATACTGCAACTCTGCTCTGTATTCCAAAATTTTCGGCTGAACCATTCTCGGAATATCTTAAGGCCAAATTTTGATCCTTGCTCCCGAACTCCTCAGTAGATTCACATTCACAGTAAAACTTTGTTCAGGTTAGATCCACTCCTTTTACATGTGGGAGCCAAATTTGATTTAAAACGTATCAACATAAGGGAGCTAAAGTGTTCTATCCGTTAAATCAAGGTTTTGCGCACGATAGAATAATTAAACAAAATTAAACTGTTTTCTCTAAAATAAGGAACGAGTGGAACAAAGGAACAGAATCGAGAAAAAGGAAAAGTTCGGCAAGATACTAATTATATATTTTTTATTGTTCAATTGCAGAATAAAATATAATTATTGTGTCTTTAGTCAGCTTCTAGTTACGCTCAAAGCTAAACCACTGTGGTTTTTCGACTAGCAGTCTGTCGGATTTCTATATCTTTAGAACAGTTGGAATTCAGTGGAAGAATCTTATGTGATCCCTGCTTAGTTGGCATTTTAGCATTAACAAAAAGCAGGAGTCCAAGACTCCTTAACTGGGTATGTCACAAAACTGCACATACCCAGCAAGAACTAGTTAACTTGAAACGGTTGGCCCAACTTTTTCAAGTTTTGTGGGACAATCTACATAGTAAACCTTGGTCATCCACGACTATTTTTCTAATATACATTAGTCTTTCTGCTTGCGAAATAATAAATTATTAAAAACGTTCGAAAGGCAGCCACTGCTGAACAAGTCTAAAAGAACTTAACTAATAACCCTCATCGCAAAGCTTCGTTGGAGCTCAATGGGATTATGTCTTTTTTTATTTTTTGAAGTGTTTTGGAATCGAATTTCTGATTTTTTGTACATATTATTGTTAAAATGAATAAAATAAAACATCAGAGATCTTGAATAGGTTAAAACTGTAATGAACAGAGTCTATTTCCAAATTTGCCTTTTTGTGGTTGAATTTCATTGATAGAGCAGTCAAAATTTGATTAATATTCTTGCTTTCCTGTTTTGATTTCAGCGTTCAAACAGCAACATCTTGCAAGGAATGATGCGTATTATTCCATTCCTTACTTTTGGAGATGAGGGAAATATGAAGACTCTAATCAATCACTTTATACCATTCCTTGATTTTGAGAAGTGAGTATCTCTAGTTTACTAGTTTTAAACATGATCACGATGATGATTTGGGTATTTTTTGGATTTTTTAATACTGTCGAAGCATTTCTGGTAAGCGAATAATTAAAGTAAATTTATCCTTTAGGAGTTCCGTTGTTGGACATTCAGGGCCCGGGGTTAAGTGTTTAACCCTATGTTATGTTCTTGTTTCCAGTCTTACAGTATTCTAAAACAATTGTTCACCTTTTCCTAAATTAAAGAAGAAATTGCCGCTTGAATTTTCGCTTAACCCAGGGTTAAAGTTAACCAGCTTTTGAACAACCCAGCTCAGACAGTTGAACAAACTAGAAAATATTCTTTACTGCTGTATCTGTTGTTTTAACAGATGTAGCTGTACTTCGTACTAAGTTTACTTTAGTTTTGGTTGTTTGGCTCTTTGTTACTTCAATTGACTTTTCCTTCAGTAATGTGATCAATGACCTAAAATGACTTGCTTATTTTGAAACTTTGTCCAGGTTTGACAAAGAAAGATCCAACGATGAAGTGCTGTTCTTGGACTGCTTCTGTAACATCGCTATCGGCATCGAGGTTTGTTTTACGTTTATTATGTGAATGCAATTTAATGTAGTGAATTGTTCGGGCACAAGGTCATGGTCCTAATTCGTTCAACTGTTGACACACATAATTGTTTCTATAGTACATAAAAAATGGAATACTATTTTTTTCCAACATACTCATCCGAAAAAATTGGTCTATTGCCATGAGCGGGAGTCGAACCCTCATTTCCTTGTTTTCTAGTTAGGCATACTTATCACCACAACTTTAAGGACCACAACGCTTGCAGCTTAACAGATTTCTTCATTCAGTGTATCTATGCATTTTTTTTTCTAACACGTGGATCCAAAAAGCTTAGTGGTCAATTTGATTAAGCTTTATCGTCAAGAATTAATTTTAGTCGCAATCGAAGCAGCAAATCCCGTTTGTCTGCGTATGGATTCATAGAGCTGTTTCCGTTGTGGTTTATACTTCACCAATTAGCTATGTTATCTCACATTACAGAATAACCCCAGTGGCGCAAAACTGAAAGATCTCATTATTGACAAGGGTATTGTAGAGAAGGCCATTCTATACCTTGAACGTCATACTCCAGACAAGTCATTCAGGTGAGTAATGTGATGTCTCAATATAATGTACAGTATAAGTTTACTATCCTTAACATTTCTCCCTACATTCTGCTTTTGGCAGTGTTTGATTAATCATTAAAACAAGTTCTACTGATACGTTTCTGTCCAGCACTCTCGTATATCAATCTATTTTACTACTACCTACCTATCTAGATATTGGGCTTCATTACTATTCACCTGACTACAATTCCAATTATTAGATCACGTATCTGCATACAAGCTCCCTAGTTTGCACAATATCTAACAATTATGTTTATGTATCTACCTGCTAACCTAACCTAATTGTGTATTCAATATATATCTTCCATACACTATCAACTCATGCTTTGAAGTTGTTGTTTAACTCCTAGCACATCAAACCTTGCTGAGACAGAGGTGTGGAAGGAGGTTTTGGCTCGTTCGTCCCTCCCCTATGTCCTCAGACTGCTGTATGGCATGTGCAAAGAGTACTCCCCGGCTCAGGTATGCTTTATATGTTTGTACTGATGTTATTTCTTGGTCGACTTAAAAACCTCTCAGATTATGCACTGACTTTCTTAAGTTTAGTGATCAAAAGCTTATTTGTAAAACAAGTTTTTACCGAAGATATTGATTACTAAGGTCACTTTGTTCTCTGAGTGAAACAAAAGGTACGCAAAACGTACATGTATCTACTGTCTTTTTTGCTGCATATAGACCTTTTTCACGCAAGCGTGACATTGATAAATATTCCGGTTTTTAAAAAACGAAATGCATCATCAAATTTGTCGAACCAAAAATAGTAAAAATGCAAAGTTTCGATGTTATTGGCCAAAAATTGGCGAAGATGTGAACATTTTAAATCAAGTATTTTTGCGGAATTTTTGA
>JAPEIX020077120.1:0-10897 GCA_026122405.2 Zoanthus sansibaricus | reverse complement strand
CACGCTCAGACAAACTCTTGTCTGGTAAGGCTTTCCAAAATTGCCCCGTCTCGTCCATATTCCATACATTCTCTGGTATACGTGTTTTTATACAAGTGTACTTGAAGTCAATTTAAGCTTCCATGGTTCTTGAAAAAGATTCTTGTATTTTTATAGAAAATTTATAGTGTGCAAATTTACAATACTGATAGGATCCTATGCGCGCAATGCTAGATTGGTCAAAAACCCATGTATCAATCTCGGAGCTTTTAAATAAGGAACCTTCATTCACTGTAAAATATCCGCACGCCAATGATCAAAGTCAATCACTTAATTTAGGTTTATCTGTCATTAACCGGCTTGACCGTGCGATTATAAATCTTAACCTTTTTTTCTTGGCTTAACCACGGCAGAGTCTTCAATAAACTCAAACCACTTAATATGTGAATCAAATGATTTTTATCGAACTTTTATATTCCAGCGAAAGATGTCAGTTATCAGAGATATAGGCCTGTACTTTGAAAATGATTAATTTGGCGGGCCTTTTGCCCCACCGTCCAGCAACTTCGAAATTTGGGTTTCTTGCGAAACATTTTCCAACATTTTTGATTGGCTTTCTGTTCGATTTGTTAAAGTTCCGGATTAGCAGTCACTAAAATTAGTTTGTTTCATAGTGGCAAACACTTGGAAGGGAATATATCCCGAGACACGGCTAGCATACTTGTATATTAATGGCCGGGAGTACGTCCTTCCGGGATGAACACATGCAATATGCAGTATGGTACTTTAGCTTTAAAAAAATGTTTTGTCAAGTGAATTTTATATAGAAACAGATATAGATATTGTTCATTCGGCAGTTTCTACCCATAAAATTCACAGCAACTCAACTGATTACCTAACTCAGTAAAATATTTTAGCCTAGTATAAGCAATAATGTTGTTCTTGTCAGAGAATTAATTAGTTAGGTGACAATACTTTTTATGTTAGTCTTAACATAATTTTTCCTTACAAACAAATCACAATTGTGCATGGACAGTTCCAGTTCTGAGGATGATCGTACTAAAAGCTCAACGTTCTTGTTTTTAAAAGTCGACTCGGGTTCATCAAGACGGAAAACATTGATTAAATTCCTATTGTTTTAACTTAAATATTTTCGAAACGATCATAGTGTTTTATATTATTATTAAGTTTTACATTTTAATTATTTTTCTTTTTACATGCTTCATAAAACCTGTCCGAGCTGGTTAAACTTGAGATACATTGTTCATGGTTGGAATCGCAGCTTGGTCAGTATTCTTGAGCGCTCAACCGACCATATTTGACCATACTTTCAAAACTGCTTAAATTTCGGACGAAACCTCGTAATCTTTTGATAACGAGATAGTCCTCAAATGTGTAACACTGGTGTAACACTGACATTTATCTTATTAAATGACCAATGTTTTGTTTGGTATATCACCAATTCCTGCATGTTTTCCAAATGTTTTTTTTTTTAAGATAACAGATCAAAATGTCTTAGCCGATTCTGCACTGTGCAGCCCTCATGTTTATGGAAAAGCTCCCGAGTACATTACATATCACGTGAAACTCGGCAGTGGTTAACTTCCATGCAAGATCAATTCTCCATCTCGGAAAATCTTAAGAAATTTTAGATAATAGTTTGGCTTATCGTTAATTGCCTAAAGCGGGCAGGAAACGAAATGGCTGTGGCTTAGCAGATCAGACGCATTTTAGCGTCCGTATAAATATGCAAACTCACCGCATGTCATCATTTCCCCCTGCATAGCTGAGCACAATTGGCCAGCAGAGTCTTAACAGTGTGACCGTTGGTGAGCTAAAGTTGATATACCAATTATTAAGAATCATCTAATCTTGAAAAACTAAACTCAACTGAAATGACACCGAAAAGAATAACTAAAAAGAATCTTTTGAACCATATGTAAAAGATCTTTTTTATTTCTATAAACATGAAGGAATTTTACTGCCTTTAGAAATTACTATTAAGAACATACATTACATCTCAATCTGTGTGCATGAAGCAATATAATTCTTAAAATTGTCTGATCAAAATTCCAGCCTGGTGATTATTCACAGCTTGTTTTTAACCTATGGCCATGGGCAAATCTCATGCTGGGTGTCATGGCGCGTTTTCAGGGTCAAAATTAGATATGCGTTTAACGCATTAATTATTTTTAAATTAAAACTTCTTAGTAAATCTTTGAAACAAATTGTGTTATTTTTCGACAAATTACTTTCCAAAAGGACAGGTTACACACACATTTCTTGCAAAAGATGCATTGCTTGCAAACATTACTTAGAAATACTCTTTAGTTGCGAATACACATTACTTCTGAATTTACATTTTCAAACACACATTACTTTTGAATTTACATTACTTGAAACTACCCTTTACTTTTTAATTTACATTACTTGCAAGCACAAATTACTTGTGAATTCGCATATCTTATTTTGACCCTGAAAACGTGTCATAGGGTGTTCCTATAAAGTTTGTCCTTGATTGTCCTTATAGAAAAACAGCGTGTAATCCGGGCCTTTATATCATTACTTAATTTGAATATGAGTCGTCGGTCCCCTATTAGTCATTACTATTAAAATAATTAAGGCGGAGTTGATCAGATATTTTGTCAATCTAGTGATAATTTAATCACTCATAAATTTAACTTCAATTGTTTTTTTAAAAAAAAACTATTCATTGGTTAGTTTGAGTTTTTTCAGTTTTGGAACTTTTCACTGGGAATAACTTGGGTCAGGAAAGGTCTCTCATAGCACACATCTGGGATACAACTAAAAGCGATCTTGATCGAAAGGTAAGTCAATATCAGGTGACACGGCACCAGAAACAGAATTTCACATTAATAGTAGAACATTGCATACAGTTTCGTGTCTATTTTATTCATCCGTTCCAAAAACAATCTTTATATTTTTTTGACCTTTTATGGTAGCTGCACTTTAAAGCTAAAAAATAAACCAAACCTATCAAGTTTTGAAAACGATGTATTAATTGAAATAGAAACTATTGCCAACAGCATTAACTAGCGAATAAAAGAAATATTCAAATTCCCCAATGTCGCTTTATCTAAATGTCATGAGCTTGTCATCCATTGGGTTAAATTGTTCCTAAATGTCGCAGCGCTTTTGTTCCGATTAAAATTTGATATCTTACTGATAGTGCTTAAATGTGACAAACATGACGTCACTTAAGTAAATTGTTTTATCTGACATGTTTCCCGTGTGACAAGCCACTCATCACTTGTTTGTCCAAGGTTAGCAGGTCTTGTTAAGTAACCTCGTTTACAATGAAAGAAGAAACTGCAAATCCAGAAAAAGGATATTATGAGTTTGATGATATTCTGAAGTACTGGCTGGGTGAGTTTGGCCGTTATCAGAAGATACTTTATGCTGTGGCCTGTTTATGGTGTATACCGATATGTTTTCCCATTTACACCATGGTGTTTGCCAGTGCAGTCCCCAACTTCCAGTGTGTATCTCCGGACTCCATCACGAATAGCACAAACGTTTGTGCTATTAAGAAATGCTGTTCTAACTGCACAAGATATGAATTCACAGGACCTTTCACCAGCGTTGTGTCCGAGGTAAGATAGTCCTATTCTTACAATAAATTCATGAAAGTTTATAAAAAAACTGCATGCATGATTAATTCCTTTGTTAGCGTATAGTTACAAAGTGCGAGTTAACCATGAAGAAGCTTGACTTTTCATGTTTCTGGATAGCTAAAAAGGTTTTGGTTGATAAATTAACAAATGTTAACTTTGTATTTGTATACTCTTTCTTATACAAACATTTAATCTTATTTTCTCCTGATTATTAGTTTGAAAGTAGCCTTGTGTACAGGTTATCAGGCGCTGTTATATTATTTAGTGCTGATGTCATTGTTTTTGAATGTTACGATTAATTACCCACACACAATTAAACTTTGAGTGTAATAAAGTTTGGAAGATTTTGAGTTTAGTAGTTATTAAGATACTGCATGTTCGTAAATGCTCAAATCCGCTAATGAATCTCAAATTAATGAAATAAATTCCTTTTAAAAACCCATTACATCACAACAACAAATGAATGAATATGTAACCAAACGGTCTCCACTGAATATTGATACACAGTTTGCTTTTCTGCCATGACCTTCGCGAATTTCCGCTGCCGTTGACGTAAGTTCATCCTACAACTACAACGGGTGATAATAATATGACTTGTCTCATATCTGGAAAATACTATTGGGCTCGAACGTAAATCTAGTTCTAAAATATTGGTGTTTTTGACTATCTTCGCTGTTTGAACAAAATAGATTTTTTACGAGTAATGTGAAGAAAATTATACAGTTTAAACCATTTGACCCGCAAATAGTAATCGCTAGTCGAGGCATTATCTACATTTTTGGTGCTAAGAAAAGCGGAAGAGTGCATGTATCTGATGAGAAGTTTTTTTTAAAGTAAAAGCCCGTCAGAAAAAAACTAAAATGGTGTGTTTTTAGATCTTGTTTATTTTTTAGCGCTTGAGTTTCATAGTTGTTTCATTGATCTCCACATACGAATCTTCAGTTTTCAGAAGTTCCAACAATCCTTTTATTAATTCTTTTTTAAATGATTTCTTTATGAAGTCGTGAATGAGGTATCTCATTCTACTTTCCAGGTTTTGACTCCAACAAACGCAATGCTTTTTAACGTAAAAGTGTTGGGATGTTGATGACCGAGTAGCATAGATATGAAAATTCGAAGTTCTAGTAAATAATCTCATAATGTTTGCTGATGCATTATTATTGTGAATATGTATCGAACATTAAATTACATACGGCTTCGTAATATAAGAAGGTCACTGGCAAAATTTTGGCATTCACAAATAAAGGAATTGCATGTTTTTTTCTGTCAGCAAAGTAAATTAAGAAGAACAAGAATTTTGTTGAGATAGGTCTTAGAGGCACTGCCCCTCGTTATATGTCCATAAGTTATGTAACGTGTGATTAAACATGTATAACATTTAAAAGGGCAGATAAGGGTATACTATCGCAATTTGTAACAGCGTCGCAATTAGTAATACATGTTGCGATTTGTAATAGTGGTTATCGCAATTTGTAATAGCATCTTGCCGCAATTTGTAGTAATGTGAGCTGTCGCAATTCAGTTGTAATAGCTCATTGTAACAATATGTACGTTATGTAACAACTTTGTCAAAACATTTTTTGGCATGTTCACAGTCTTTAAAATTTGTTTCGGAAGTTTTAGATGACCGAACTCTTTCAATTGTGAAACACTTTTACATGCAGCATCATTGACGTCATAGATCTTGTGACTGCTAAGGAAAATTTCAATTTTTTGCTTTGAATTTCATTTATTGCAAAATCAAATTACTTCATTAGATGATTTAACCCAAAAGCTTGTGAACTCGCGACTTTCTAAGGAGTCTGTGAATGCCATTCATGCCTCTTAAGGCCTCGAATTGGCAGTTACGGTCACCCTTTGGGTTGTACAACACCGAAAAACCAAAGTCAGGAAGAAAGTGACTGCATGAGTTAGTCGGCAGGCTGGAGTGGTATATACATTTTCATACGCAGTTCTTTTAATTATTTTTCTTGCCTCCTTGCAGAGTTATTGGCAAGATCTGTAATATCTTCGACACTCAGCCACTTTTCTACCTAACACGAACACTCGGGAAGAATAAAATGCCCCTTGTATGAATCTAATCTGGCACTCTTTTTAATGATTTTTCCCTTTAAGACAAAAGTTTTGTTAGGTGGGAGAGTTTCCCTACATCGTGGTCTGTACCGCCGGCTCAAAATCTTTTCACCAAGCTTATATGGTGCGCACTTATTGTGGTTGTTTGGTTCCTTTGTATTTTAGGCAGCAGTTGGATGACATTTAGTAGTCTCCGGCTCGACTGGTTGTTCATCATTGTTTTTAATTTTTTGTATACCCTTTGAGGTTGCTGGTAGGCCTGTAACGATAAAGGAAATCTAGCAAACTTTCAACTTCTTCAATTAAATCGACGTATGACTGCTTTGGCCTGGATACTGTTGCGCGTGGCAGTGTGTCGGCTGTTGTTTGCTCTTCTCATCCTAAATCTAAGGATCCTTGGCGGCATGTTTGACAGGTTACGTTAATAGTAGAGAGGAGTGGTACTAACGGCTTATGGTCCGTCACTACTGTAAATTACATCCCTAAGATATAATCTGCAAACCTCTCGCATACCCATGTTACACCGAGAGCTTCCTTGTCTATCACCGCATAGCGTTTCTCAGTCTATGTTAGACGGGTTTTCTGCTGCTATCGTCCTGAAGCTGAAAGAGGACTGCATCCAAGTCCTAGATTGGATGCCTCGGTTGATAATATAGTGGCTCTTTTTGGATCATAGTGTGCAAAATTTCTTGGTGCTGTTAGTTTCTCCTTGATTTTTTGGAAAGACTGTTCTTGTGCTTGACTCCAGTGCCATGCATTCTCTTTCTCCAAAAGCTGTCGCAGGGGTTCATTATGGCAAGCGAGGTTTGAAATGAACTTTCTCAACTAATTCACAAGTCCCATGAAGCGCTGAAGGTCCTTTATCTTCTCTGGTTTTGGGAACTTCCTTATGGCATCTGTCTTCTCTGGATTTGGTTGTAGGCCTGTTCCGTCAATGATATGACCTAGGAACTTCTGCTTTTGCATGAGAACTCGTACTTATTATTGAGGGTTACACTGTCATTTTGTAGTCGTTTTAGGACTTTTCTGAGCCGTGCATTATGTTCTGCTTGGGTCTTGTCATGGACTAAGACATCGTCCACGTGACATATTATCCCATCTGTGCCCTCTAATATATGTGACATTGCTCTCTGTTACACGTCTGGCGCTGAGGAAATACCAAAAGGAAATCGGTTAAAAAAAAACGTCCATAGGGAGTGATGAATGTTGTCAACAGTCGGGATTGGCTTTCCAATATTCTGCATTTGGCCCAATTTCACCCAAAAAGGGTATATTAACGTCAAGTTCAAGCTTGTTATAGGGCTTCTTAAAACATTAGTCTTTGAAGTGCCCTTTTTTCTTGCAATTATGACAGACCGAATCTCTTGCAGGACACTTACTTCGCTCGTGCGCTTCACGACCGCACCACTGACATTTTCTATCCCCTTGGGGACCCCCCTTTGGTCTGAATTTTTGTCTCCTTGTTTTACTTGGAATTTCGGGCTTTTTAGCAAACTCTACAGTAGTGTTAACTTCCCCCCTAACCACATCTTTACTTTCTATTCTTGTTTCATGTAACTACTGATTTCTACTGCTTGTTTTAGTGATAAGTCCGCCTTTAGTTGCAAGCGCTCGGACAGTTTCTCATCCAGGACTCCAACGACAATTCGGTCGCGGATTAAATCATCTTTCAAATGATCGTAATTACATTCATTAGCCAAACGATACAAATTATGAATGAAACTATCGATTGACTCACCTGGTTTCTGGATTCTTTGGTTGAACCTCGCTCTTTCGACTATGACATTTCTTCGTGCACCAAAATAATTATCAGGTGCTCTCTTCATTTCTTCGTAACTTATTTTAGTTTGCTCCACACACAGAGTTGCTCAGATGTCATCTGCCGATTCACCCATGGCATATAACAGAGTATTCACTAGTTCAGTATTGGATTTTTCCTTGAGTCCCGAGGCTATGCTATAGCGTTCAAATCTTTTAATCCATTTTGCCCATGCGTCTGCTTGTTCCAGACCATGCGCGGGGGAGTTAGCTTCTTTTTTAGTTTTGTACGGAGAATCCATATTGAACTGTTAAACTTTATCACGCCGCTGCCACCATGTTGTGTTGTACGAACCGAGGAGACCATGCAGATAAACACACGAATGATTATTCTTTAGTCATGATGGCGATCTCATCTACAAGCACATTTATATGTGTCTCGAATCTGCTCGCAGGGAGCCCAAAACTAGACCTATTACTACAATTGCTTCTGCTTGCAAATTGCCCTACTGAACTCATCTCCAGTTATCTTGATTCCGTTATGCTACCTATTGTCAAAACTCTTCCCACTTACATCAAAGACAATTAAGAATTTTAAACGAATGTATTGAAATGCGCTTTTTTTTATTAACCGATAGTACCCGGTAGCTATTGTTGACCACGCCATGCTTAAGGCCTTTTCTATTGATCGTATTACTGCACCGTCATTAACTCCATTAAACCAACTGTTAATCGCAATTTTAATTTACTCGATGCGGATTCCAGCACTTCTGATATTTTTAGTCAACGCCCGCTTTTTCTTTTTAAGAAAGATCGCAATCTTCGCACTTTTTTGATTAAAGAAACACTACCTTCTAATAAAAAAAACCTTGCACTTTTCGTTGTTCTCACAAACGATGCCTAACTTACACCTTTGTCGCTTCACGTACCTCTGTTACAAACCCTAAGTTTTCTTTTAGTATCCTGATCATTTTGATTACACAACATTTAATATTACTTACTGCATTCTATGTTCTAATTGCAACAAGTTATATATCGGGTAAACTTGCCGCCGTTTAGGTGATCACGTCATGGATTATCTTTATGTCATACTCAAAAACGATCTATCTAAATCTGTCTCTCGCCATTTTAATTCTTCTAGTCATTCTATTTCTAATTATGTTGCAGTTGGTGTCTCTGCCATCATAAATGAACTCTTCACTTACTGTGGTCCGGGAAATTTTTTTTTGTCTTTTTAACATCGATGACTGACCTCATCCATGAGGTAAAAATGACTATTCAATCAAAATTCTTTCTAAGAATTATTTCTTAGAGTTTTTCTTTAGAATTTTTTTGTAGAATCTTCTTTACAATCCTTCTTTAGATTTGTCTGAGGCCAAAACTTATTTGTTCCAATCTTTTTTAAATATAATAGTTAGAAAATTTAAGAGTAATTTAACCCTTTAATAGGAAGACAAGGTCAAGAGTATTTGCATTCAATGTTTTTGGTTCCATTTACTTGATCAAAATATGAACCTTACTTTTCTTTGTTGTTGGTGGTTTGCATATTACTGAAGTACCATTCATTTTGTAACAAACAGGGTGAACTCGAGCTCCCAGGCAGAGTAACCCGATGTCTTAATTATTGAACACTTTACCAATTAAAAACCTGTGAAGTATCTAACTCAAAATGTTTCCTCAGGTAACTGATCTGACGTGATGTTCAAATAGTTACAGTATGGCAGTTAAATTGTATTTGTTCCAAATTTCAATTTTTACAGAAATAACAGTGAAAAAAAACTAAATGTCATTGCAACTACTGTATGTAGAGGTGGGGGTTCAGTAGTTGCCAATAACCCAAAACCCTTGGCTAACAATTTTGTTCAATAAAGCGTTCATTCCCCCACTATCTTTGACTCTGTCCCGAGGGGAGGAGAGGTGGGGGCTCAATTGACTGGTGCATTAAAGCAATGTTTTATCACGCTGTGGGCTTTAGATTGCGCTATTGGTACACTAATACACAAATGTTCTAAATGCAAAAGATTTTTCTTCACTTGTCCTTGTCCCAGTTGGCCAACAAAATATCCTGTCATCCATAGCTGCACGTACTTGTCGGACCTCTCTTCTTAACTGCTGACTATCTATTTCGTTCACCTTCAACTCTGTCGGTACTTGTGGGATTGGATATAGAATGATGTTAGGTGTCAGGACAAGTACTTGTATATCACCCTCTATGTAAGTTAGGATACGGTTGTTCAGAGCAACTCCAACATCCACAATGACTTTCAAGGAAAGAAACCCCTGCTTCCCAATTATACGTCCCACCAGGGTGCTTTGCTGAGATTAAACAGCCATGCAAGCCTTGCACCTTTTCTCCGTCGCGGATCTTATATATCCACGTGGCAGCGGCTTTAAAAGTTATACCCGTTGTCGGAATAGACGACGAGGCCTTCCTCGACGGACCATGAACGTTTTGAAACTGCACAAGAATTCTTCTGTAACTTGACTCTTGAGTAGCTCTAAATGCACGCCCCGTGTAAAGCTGCACGCATAGATTACGAAATAAGCTTTGGCTTCTGACTTGTCTGGTAGTTGGTAGTGGAGTGGACCTGCAAAGCTTACTCCAATAACAGAGTATGGCTTCCAGGCGTGGTATGCTTGGTAGGCAGGGGTGCATGGGTAGGAACGCGATTAGCTTTGTGATGAATCTGCGGCATATCATACAACTGTGTCACCTGTGTTTGGAGACGGGGCATCTTTAATGTTGGCGGGTTTGATAACTTGGATCACAATGCTAGATCGACGACAAGAGTATCTTTATTCCACCGAACTGCATGGATAAGTGAAATCCTACGAAATTTATTGGCTTGTAATATCCTTATCCCGGGAACATCTGTAGTTTCTCACGTGGAAGAAAAGAACCGGCGATGGATAAATGTAATTGCAATTGCAAAAGAGAAGATTGCTTCAACGGGACTCGCACCCCAACCTCGTACCCAGGGTTGTTTCCCTGACGTAGTGGTGACCTTGGTTGCGGCTGGTCACGTGCCACGCGGATTCCACGCAGTAAAAAGTTGCAGATATTAGAGTAGGGTGGCAGGGAAAATGTCGCTTGGACAGGTAACTGTGTTCATGCGTTTTATCTGGTTCAACGGCAACAATATTGAGAAGTTTTAGAAAAATCTTTATCAGGCTCACAGCAACTCAATTATTAATTACAGAGCTTATAAAGTCAACCTTTTAATAGCAATATTTAGGTGTTTCATTTTGCAAATAGCTTGTATTACAAAGGAAATCATTGTCTAGGTACTTGTAAATGAACACAAAAATTATTCTGATTTTAAAACTTAGTTTTAATTTCGAATTTGCTTGAATTTACATAAGTAAATATAAGTTACTTTATCTACAGTCATACAGCTATTTAGTGTCTATAACAACCGAATAATAAATTATTTGATTTCAAACATTCAACT
>JAPEIX020077096.1:0-10898 GCA_026122405.2 Zoanthus sansibaricus | reverse complement strand
CGGAGTGAATGGACGAAGAACTCTAGTCCGAAACGTCAGTTAAAAATTATTTTTTCACTACGGTGTAAAATTTATTCTTTGGTAAAACAAAATATATGGAGACTGGATTTACATGTACTGTGCAGCCTTCATACGCATAGCAAATTTGGTGGACTGGGTTCGAATCCCGTGGAAGACATCTATAATGCTGACTAGAGCACCTTTAAGTTTAAGCTAAAATGAATCTATCTGAATTTGGGTTGTTTATTTGTATAAAGTCCACGGAGAATGTATTTTCAATCTTACCTTGGTTTATACATAAGCCAGATTGCAAAATGTAGCTGTTAAGAGATGGAATTTTCTTCTAAAACTGACTATCAACTCACGTTGTTGTACGTGTCTGAATAATTTTCTCAAGTTTCCGGCAAGTGTATTTAAAAAAAAAAAAACGAATGATAACTAGGGGTAAGCAGAGCTTACAAACAAGTTGCGGGCGGGAAACTGAGGAAGTATTATTGCTGGAGGAAGTCATGCAACACCCTTTGTTGAAAATCTTTAGTTTTTAAATTTAAAACAATAATTTAGTGCTAACCGCAAGCCCCCAAAATAATGGACTTTGACACTGATAGCATAAAGATCTATTTTATCACCAAAGATCTTTTTATTTTAGTAGCTTCGTCATTTCCTGTTTTTCCCAAGTGCTGCTGTATTTTAATCGTTGTATTCTTGTTGTAATTTTGTAAATCGACTGAAAAAAGTTGCTGTATACAACCGAAACGCGTCGGGAAAATAAAATAAAATGATTTACAAAATCTCAAGTCTGCGCGCTGCTCACTGGTTCATGTTTTAAAAAAATATTGTTTTAAAAAACAATGTAGAATCAACGTGATGAGCAACTGCAGAGTGACCGTGTCTAAATCAGGTATCACGACCTTCAAACAAGCTGCTCTCATCAGTAGTCATTCGAGTTTGTCAAAGGATTCCACTCATACCAGTAGGAAGACGAAAACTTAGATCACACAGCGCATGCATGTGGCACATGTCGCTGACCATTCAACAGATTGGTGTTGCGTGCTCCCTTTGGTAGCCCGCAAAGAAAAAAATGCAAAAAGAATTCGTCAAGTTAAAAGTGTGGACTGCAAGTTTTTGTTGATAATTTCACTGACATATGATTTTTGTTGTAAGCTTTAATCACGATTGATGTGAGAGTAAAAAACACCATGTAATTTCAGTTTAGAAGATAAGGCGAAATGTTACTAAACTGAGGATTGCAGATTGTGGAACCTGCAGTGCACAACAAACGAAACACCTGTAATTATATATCAAGAACATGATAAAAACATTTCAGGGTTAAAGTCCCCACAATGGCAAAATAATTTTTTTAAAAGAAACATTCAGTGTCGACCAAAAAATAAGACTTTCTTAAAAACGAAGTTTAAAATAATTTAATTTGTTGCTTCTACTTCAAACAATGATTTCTTTCCCTTCAGTCGATTGTTTACAATAGTCCTTTGTCAATTCTCGCAATGTGTTGGCTTTGACCGTTTGAATTCATAATGTATTATTTTCAAAGAAATATTATAACATAAAGTGATCACTAGATTTTACAATAAAAGACAACTATTGTTAGGAATACTATGACATGAATACTTCCTCATCAGTTTCACTGTTGCAGAGACCAAAGCGTTTGCTAACTTTGGTCACTTAACATTTCAACTTGTGAGATAGATACTCTTGTCTTTATAATATCATCATTTACGTTTTATAATTTATACTGAAAAAGTTTTACTTCACGAAAATTAGAGTAAAACCAAGAAGCGTTCACTGGGCAACCTTTTGCTCCAGGACACCTTTCTCCTCACAACACAATCGAGCAAGAAACGAACCTTATGAGTCGAGGTTGTGCCCCTAGGAATTGTGGGATGCGTATCTTGTCTGGTTGACAAAAGAAAAACAAACCGATTTTTAAAACTGTGCTTACCACAGGTAGCCCAGTAACTAGAGCGTAATGCTGGTGCATGGTGGCTGGAAATAGATAGTACATACATACTAGTATTCCATACTTGTATCCAGCTGATCGAAGTAAGCATAATTAAGGCCAAGTTGATTGGGCCAGGGAGGACCTGGGTGGCGCAGTTGGTAAGAGCTTGCTCTCGCCCCAATTTTTGCGCGGCCAAAATAGAAAATCTTGCCAAAAACCAACGGAAACGCTTGCTACGCAGGCTAGCTAGTAAGAGCTCTGCTTTCCATTCCAACCACAATTAAGCTCCCCAGTTCGATCCCGGCAGTTTGCCGAGATTCGAATATTTGTGCGACCTTCTTCTCCGCCTAAGCCAACTCAGCTTTCCATCCTTCCGTTGTAGGTAAATGAGTACCAGCATCTGCTGGGAACTAACCTGCGATGGATTAGTGTCCCGTCCCGGGGAAGTCAAAGATTCTCATACGCTTCACACTACAGAAACCGGAGATAAGCGCCGGCTCTATGGGCCACGAGGCTCGTAAATGATTCCCACAAGTTTTTCTAAACACATATAAATGAATGACCAGTACCGTTTCCTAAGAATAAGTGGACTGCTGCAGCCAGGTAAGTTAGGCTGCTTTTGCATTTAAAGACTTCACAAGCTATGCCTCTCGAAGAAATAACCTTAATATCTGATCCTTTCGTTCGACAGATCTCACAAACTACCTTAGATTTTCCTGTTCCTGCCTCCCCAAATATTGAAAAATTTTGCCCTTCCAACACTGCATTAACTCAATCGTGTGTGAGCTCACCACTGCCTGCCATTCTTGCTTAAAAACACGTGGATTTGATAGATCACTACAACAATTTCAACGTAATCGTTTCAAAGGAACCTGATTGGCTAAAAGTGAGTTCTGATAAGAGGACTGGAAGTGTTAAAACCCCTGCTTGGGTCAGGGTTGGGGTTTTGAATGGCATTTTGCTACCATCAAAAAATGACCAGACACATTTTATGTTGAACTTCTCATGAAGGCACGGGTTGATGAAATTCTTGAAGTTTTTATATTGCTCAGCACAGCCTTCATTAAAGTAATAGATCATAATTTGTGTCGTAAAGATCTCTTTCTTAATGATATTTACAGTTTGCTTCATAACTTTATAATCAAAACAATGTCATGATTCAAATCATCCGAGATAAAGCAAACAGATTTCTGTGTATGGACATTATCCTTATTGGGTGTAAGGTACAAGATTGTTTACAAACTTAAGGTACAAGTAAAATCCCTGGATTTAATCTTGAATAACACTGATAGTTTTCAGCAAAATATCCCAAAACAATCACCTCATTTTCTTTTAGTTCTTCCTTACACTTCTTCTGATACTTTGCTTGAGCTTTAGCAATGTGTGAATGTGTTGTCAAAATGCTAAGTTTCTCAACAATGCGGGAACTAAACTCATCAATTGGCAGGATATCTTTTACTAAGTCTGAGCGGTCGACAGATGTCCATTGTTTTAACTGTATGTTGAGTGATTCATCTTCATCACCTTCATCAGTGTCTGGTTGGAGTTGATTGTACGAATAGTTTTCCAGTGCTTGATTGTCGGCTGGACAGTTTGGAGAACGGTGAATCATACACTCTTTTGAATCCCTGCTACACGCCATCATGTCCATGAGTTCATGGTGATCCTTGTCGAGGCTGACTGCACCAAGCATGAGAACAAAATTTTGAAGGATGGTACACACAAACAGAATGGGTTCCAGAGCATCCAACCAACACACCATTTTGGTTTCAGACAAAATTTTGAAAACCAATTTTTCCAATGTTTGAATGCAGCATTGAGCTCCTTAAGATCGCAAAGCAGAAGCCTCTTTTGTATGTGGGTATTCCTTGCTATGCTAACAAAATCTTTTTTGCCTGGCATTAGTCTTCTGTACTCATCGTCACCATAAAAGTCAACAACTTATCTTTTTGGTTCTTCAGAAAGCACTTTTCCTTTCTTTGGTTCTGGTATCTCCAATATACCATTTTTTCATGCTAATTTTCTTGCCTTCCTAACCATGTAAGCAGAAACATTAAATTCAGTTTTGGTTTTCAGGATGGACCAAGAAGCTGGTGCGATAGTCAATATTTGAATTTTCTGCCTTCTGCTCGAAGATCTGATCTTGTTTTTCATAAGATCAACAAGTCTGTCTAAATCATCAGCTTTTTCTTTCATTTCCTTGTAATTTTGAGGTTGACTAATGTCTGGGAGTGTTAGATTTTCTGGAATAACATCAATGATATTTGCAGCTAGTTTCTGGATAACAGCTTGTTGTTCTTGTCCTGGAACTGCCATTAATAGTGGACTCTGAAAGACATGTTCTTTCCTTTGTTAACATTCTGTTGTTGTAAGAAAGTCTTCTTTCACAGTCCGCATTGCCATGAGCTAGTGTTAGTGCACAGTATGCCACCTGTGACAGATTTGGGTACTTCTTCTCTCCAGCTGTTGTCTTGATTGCTGCCACCTGTGACCAATACTGGTCCACTCGCATGGAGTGTGCATCACTCTGGCCTCCACTGGCATCATAATTAATGAACCAAGAGTCAGGAATCTTTTCTTCCATGTACAGCTTCCATTCATCCACAACTGTGGCTACCTCACTGGCCTTAACACAAGGCATCTTCTCTGTGACATATTTGATATACCTTGGACCTGCACTACTATTTTGTGAATCTGGATGCCAACAGGTCATGGTTCTAAGAAGGGCATTCTTTAGTGGCAGCTGTTAAAGAAGGTACTTAGAGGCAGCAATATAAAATTCCATCATGTAATGAAGACACTGAATTTTCTTTCCAGCTTCAACTCTAGCCAGCTTCTGTCGAGTGGGAGTTTCGATTTCCAGTTCAATGTCACTTAAGTGGTTTTCTGCTTTGCTCACATCGATATCAACAAGATCCTTTCCAGCCTTTCCAGCAACTAAGTCAGCTTTCACAAACCTTTTCAACAAAGATTTGACCAGGTCAACAAGTGAACTGTACAAACAATGAACCATTGGACCCTCTACCTGAAAGGCTCTAAGAAATGAGTCAGAGTTCCTTTACACATTGCAGAAACAAAAGCTGAACTTCAGTGGTGTGATCATTTAGAAGTCTACAGATACGCTTGTACCTATCACTCTTCTCTGTAGATTTTAATTGTCGCTGTATAGATGTGTTGACATTAGAACCATCACATGATATGCGCAGCGGAACATCCATTTGCTTCTTCACTTGATTTGTGGTGGTTTCATCAAAGTGAATGGTGAAGTATGCCTCTCCAACATCAGCAATCACGTTCTTTAAGAAATATGGACACAGACTCCTTCACGCTTATGATTTTCTATTGTTTTTGCCTCATTAATTATTCATGAGTATTGTAAATAACATATAAAGGAAGACAAAGCTGGACCATCGGGACTCTTTCCAGATTTGTCTTTCTTTATATAATATAACAATAGCTTTGAAAATCCTAGAACATAAGTAAACATGTATTTATGACAAAAATTCCATACCTGATATTCATCATACACTAGCAGTCTCGCCCCCTAAATATTTAGTTTCTTAAACTTTTGGCTTCATCTGGTTTTTGATAACTATAATAAAACAGATTAATAATACCACGAACCTTTTCTTTAGTACTTGAATCTTCTGTTACATTAATCCCAATCAGATTTCTTTGGAGTGGCATAATGTAGATCTTTGCTTGGCCAGCTAATTCTTTCAGTCTACTAGCAATGTGCGGTGGCTTAATGATGTGAAATCCATTATCATCTCGACCACCTCTCTGGTATAAATATAGCTCAAATCCACCTGCGTCCTTCAAAGGAGTAAAATGCTTCATCAACCCTTCATAAACGGTATCTTGTTGACAAAAAGTTACGCTCCCATCACCAAGGCCACAGTTTGCAAGATGAGTTCTTTCCCTGACAGTGAATGGTGGTGTTGAGGCATTGTTTGAAGAAAAACACAAATTTCAAGGTGCACGTATTTTTCCCTTTTTGGTTTTCTGTTCATAGTACAAGCACTTGGACGTGTACGTGTACTAGCATATCCAAACAGACGTCTTTGTTCAGAAGCTATGAACAAAACGGGAGCAGCAGAGGCAACTGTGCTTATGGATGTACCAGCTACAAATAAGTTAACAAAATGAAACACTACAACAACTATTTTTGTCATTTTATTTGTGTTTGAAAAGGTGATAAATCTGATTTGGTATGAGCAGTATGCCTTTGAACATGGGGTTTATATTCTAGAAATTAAACCACAAAGATTAAACTTTTACAGCGTAACGCACAAAAGTATGACACTTTTAATGTATTTGCATACTTTTATGCACGGGATTTGTTAGTTAAACTGACACATTTAGATGAGAAGCTACCTGGTTTTACCAAATATATATATATGGCGAGTAATAGCTCGTTTATCAGCAAAATCCTGTACATAAAACTATGCAAATACATTAAAATGGTCATACTTTTGCGCGTCGCGCTGTAAAAATAATAATTTCCCTTCAAAAAGTTATTAAGTAATATATAATTTTTGTGCACGCTTTTTTAATTATTTTTTGTGTGTGTAGTGGTAGGGGGGACCACTAATTTTTCAGTTCCTTGTGAAGGGGGGACCAAAAATAATTGAGCATCACATTTTTTTATCAATCTACCCCCCCCCTCTAAATAATGATCGCTCCCTAACTGATTTTGGCCGAGAAAATCCAAGTTAAAGTGGAATGCAAATGAGAGCGATTCTTTATCCGATTTCAAAACTCCTCCACAGTTATGATTTTCTATTGTGTTTTGCTCATTAATTATTTATGATTTTTTTGTTTTTTTCCCAAGCTTACATCCTGTAAAAAGTTTTATAAAGCTTAACTTAAAACTCGAGAGTAAGATTAACTTAACTTATAATCTATTATTAGCTTAATAAGAGATAATTAAGCTTAACTCCCAGCTAAAACGTGATATTATAAGAGATATATTATTTCTGTATTAAAAATATAGCAAATTAAATATTTTTGTGTAGACTGATTAACATTAGTTTTTTCCATAAAGTTGAAAATTTCTATTTGAGTTTTTTGTGATTTTCGGAAGCACATGTTTCGTGCTTTCACAACTTTTTACAAATCTGCTGATCTTTCGTGCTTTCTGTACATGTAAAATGCTAAAATTCATAACATAACATAACACTTACCATTTGTATTTTGTGGAGTTCTTTGAATCTCTGAAAGTCGATCAGCTACTTTAAGTAAAGCTGAACGGACTTCATTTCGTTTTTTCTTAGCCGCCATCTTTGCTTCAACAGCAAGTATCATGTGATGTGCAAAATAATTCTTTTGTCGGGGAGGGGACAAACTGAGTTCGGTTACTATCGAGGGAGAGGAGCGGAATTGTTTTATTCGAGTCTCCTCTTCTGGAGGTAGTTTTGCATTTTCTGAGCCCACAAACAACTGGATTGCAGTTGGATATTGTGAAACGAAGAATGTTAAATAACGTAAAAGTACAATGTTGAATTGTCAAAAATAGGAAGTTGAATAACACAAAGTTCAATGTTAAATAATGAAAACAACAATGTTGGATTACCGAAGCTACAAAGATGAATTACACAAATAACAATGTTGAATTCTTGAAACTACAATGTTCAATTATGAAAAGGGCGATGTTGACTTGTAAAATCTACAATTTGAAACATAAAAAGTACAAAGTTGAATTGTTAGTACTACAAAGTTCCATCGAGATATATCAAAAATGTGTAAACTTGAATGTTGAATAGTAAAAGTAACAAGAAATTAAAAAGTAGGATGCTGAATTTACAACATCGAATTTTGGCGGAAACTGTACACCATACTCTGAATGACTCCAAGTTCTTCCCTTAGTCTTTCTTCCAGCACTGGTTTGGTTCCTTTGGGGTTTAAGTGCCGAGCCTTCAACTCTCTTATTAGCTTTTTCGCTGTCATACCATGGAATGGCTTTAGCCCACCATTTCTCTTTTCCTTTCCTGCAGGACCAGCAATGACTTTCTGTTTATGGTACTTAATTGTTTGATGCTGTGCCACAAATTAGTATGCTAGGTCACTCTATCTTGTAGGCACAGCATCACAGCTTCCACAACCTCCAAAACCTTCACTTTTCCCTCCTTTCATCTCACCAGATTCAAATTATTGTTCGGGGCCATCTCCCTTGAAGAAACGCATAATATCTCCAACTTCATTTCTGTTGCGTTCCCAGCTCTTCGTGTTGAAATTACTGAGCTCACCAGCTCAACCATCCACTTTTTAAATACTTATCTTTTGTCTCTTTATTTTTTCTTGTACAATAAGTGGCGGTAAGCGACCGTAAGTGACATTTTCAAAGTTTGATTGTTCCTAAGGGAATTAATGTTTATAGAAATCCTAGTTGCGAAATTACGAAAAAATTCACGAAACTATTTCTAGTAATCATAACAATTTCCTTTATCAGTTTGAATCTTGACATTTATTTCAGCCAGGTCTTTTCGTGTTTCTGAATATGCCATTTTGTCTGCTGCTGATGGATTGCATCTGGCAAGAATATACATATGTGGTGCCTCGACAAGATTGTGGACATCTAGCTTCCCTTTTCCCGCGTTTTCCATCGCAGCAGGTGTAAAGTAGAATGCTGGAGTGCACATTGTTGCAACCATTATAAGATGATGGCCGTGGTTGAGGATACAGGAGTTGTCTTGCCAAACCATAAAATGTCGAGTGTGCTTCATTTTGGTAAGTTTTGCCCTTAGTACTTTATGTTGTTGTTATCTGGCTCACCCTCACCCAGTTCTTGAAGACGGTTCCTAATCTGAACTTCAGTCAAATTATCATAATGTGAATTATCATTGTCTCTCACAAGTCCTAGTTCTTGGTGTTTCTTAAGAGGGCGCTTTCTGATTACCAGCAAAGGACTTTCTCTTCTACTGACTGTGAAGAATTCCGACTTAAGTGTACCATCCTCTTTAACAACAAACTTGGAATATTTCCGTGGGACAATTAATTCACCCAGTACATATTCTCCATTATTAATCCTCTTCCTTATCTCTCCACGGATACTATTATTTGTTCTTGGGACTGGTACTGTCAGTTCTGATCCAACTGTTGTGATAAGCTGACGGCGATGCTTGGGTGGTACATCACCATGTCTGTGTTGTTGGAACTTTGACAGACCAGAGTTGTGGTCTAGTAGAAATGTTGTTACGGTGGCACCAGCATTTGGATCATAGTTATGGCCTGGTTTTGTCACGCACATCGCCTTGCAAGGTCCCTGTAGTTACAGTAATCTGCATTAAATAACAAATGCACTTTGTTTCATTATTCAATATTCAGTTTTAACTAGTTTGTTTCAGTTCAGATATTCCAGGCTAAGTATTAGGAACTTTTGTACTAGGGCATTGACATGGATCTACACAACTAATACCTTCAATAATATTGGCAGGTAAATAGTCGTTTGACTACAATTCAATTCCTTTCTGGAACTAATTTATTTTGGACAAATGTTTCTAATTAATATCAGATAGAAACAGATTGTCTTATAAATGTATGACACTCTCTCAACAACTTGTTTCAGCAAAGGATAATCCTCAAATTGGCTATGATTTCTACATGGTTTGGAGAAGGTGAATCTTTTGAAAGGAACGACTCAAAAGCATTTACACAAAATTTTAAGGATAAAAACACATGTCAATGTAAAATAATTTAAATTTAACTTTTTTCTACTTCAATATTATAATTTCATTGTTTAGGCTAGTTTAAAATATAAAGTTCTTCATACTGACCAAGGCAGAGGTTTCTGCCAAAACATGTTTGTAAAAAAAGTGAAATTTCAATTTACATTGGAAACTTTTAACATGAAATTTACTAATTACTGGTAATATATAACTATTAAAAACCTGCTAAGGATTATTCTTTTATAGCTAATCATTTTGGTAAAAGCACTAATGACTTACTTTTTATTTTTCAATAAGAACAGTTTCAATGATGGTAACATTGATTGTTTAAGTTTTACATTGCACGTTTTAAGTTTTACGCAGTGTGGAACTAGACTGGAGGCAGTATTTGAAGGTTGAGAATATTCTTTCTACTAGGAAAAAACGTGAATAGAACAGTCAATGTTAGCCTGTCTGTTTTTTTTTTATTTCAAAATTACAGTCAACTACTAATAACTTGAACCTGTAAAGGAAATTGAAAAAGGTTCAAGACATCAGGGGTGTTACGAAGGGAAAATCTAACTGTAATTTTTTTCCTAGCAGAAAACAATTCTGGTTCAAGTTTTCATGTTTTAATCAAAGGCTCTCTGAGCCACCTCATGGAGGAATATAGTGCTGCATTACATAATTAATTAGCTAGTTGTGTTTGTAAGATCGTCAGCTTATTTTATAGATGAAAAAGAACTTGAATGTAATGGGCTATCACTACCATTGAGTCACAGATCGATGACAGACTTTTAATGCGCCATTGATATTAACGATTGACTAAACTAGAAATAGTGAACTAGAAGATGAGAGAAAAGTAACATCTCTCCGTTGGTCATTTCATTTGGACTTATGAAAGCCACCAGCTGGTGAGCTAAATCTGTCGTTTATTGCGGATAGCCAGCTGTTAATTATTTTGATATTGTAGCCCGACTACACGCTCTTAGAGCGTCTTGTTTCCTTGTAAATTTATAGGTTAATGCATACATTAATTGCCCGATTAAAAGTTTACAGCCGAGTGAGTGAGCGAGTGAATTCACCTCACTCCTATACCTCATCGATGACTAACGTCATCCATGAGGTAAAAACTAGTGCTACAGCAGTTTGAAGTCAAAGTTATAAATGTTTTAAAAACTAGTTCTTATACAGCAGTCTGAAGCTAAAGTTATAAATGTTTTAACCCTATCTTACACGGGCTTTTTTTTTTGTCCTGTCACACCGGGGGGGGGGGGGGGGGGCAAGAAAAT
>JAPEIX020077053.1:0-10901 GCA_026122405.2 Zoanthus sansibaricus | reverse complement strand
CGGGTCCTTTTTAAAATCTAATTCACACGCGCACTCTAAACTACCATCTTGGTAGTATTCATGAAGTTGATCATTGCCGCCTCGAGACCTGGTCTCTTAGTCAAAGCGTGGTCGCACAGCCGCTTTCCACTGTTGCTCTCTTTTACTGCATCCTGGTGCCTTGGTATACAATGTTCCCATAAGTAACCACCTACCATGCGTAGACGAAACCCGAGTGTTGGGATATACAATTAGATCAAATTTATCATCGTCTACAAGATGACCAATTTTTTCAAGAAATATCCCAGAAATTTTAAGGGATTCTCCCTCGATAACTTCTACCGTGTCGACTACCGCTTCAATTGATCTGATACTGACAGTCCGGGATCTACGAACCCTATCTTTGAGCGAGGGCTGGGGATTAGAACTGACCGCAATTTTTCTTTCATGAAATTCCACAGTTGCTGTGAAATTACCGACTGACTCGTTCTCTGAGAAGACCTTCGAACCTATTTTCTGTCTCAGGGTGACTAAAAGTAGATAAGTTTTCTCAAAACCTTTTTCCTCTGGGGCAAAGAACTTTGGCACCAAATGAATAACAACTTTTTGTTTGATGGGGATTAAAGTTGGGTTAACGTTGCCATAAGCCTCCGTTATTTGATCTCCGTAACTTGAATATAAAACTGTTTGTTGCTCTTCCTGAAAAAAATTGTCGTTAACCGTCACGGCACGGGGTCTTTTTGAAGTCCTATCAACATCTTTTCCATAGTTTACAAATAAATTCGAAGCAGAACTCCTTTTTGGCAATGGATTGGACAAAGTACTAACAGTTCTTCTCCTCTTTCTTGTTGCTATTGATTGTATAATACCCATGCCGAGAAAAACGCCCTGAATTTCAACTCTTAGTTAGCAACTAGGATAACTTAGGACAACACGAATTTCTTTTTCAACTTCTTTTCTCGATGTCTTGCTGCGATTCTGTCTCTTGACCGTTCGACTTCTTCGTTTCAGTTCTCTGGTCCTCGTAAAAACACGTTTTACATATTAGATTTTTAGCGCCTCGCAACAGCGTACAAATGCTTACTTTGCAGCTAAATTAATTTCAGCTAGTACAAGCTTCTAGCTCGTTGTGACCGTGACGATGTGCTTCTTGACGAAAAACATGAAGTGATCTTTTAATTCCCGTTTTCATTGCTAAGTAGAATATAACTGGGTCTCAACTTTGTTAATTGTGAACATTTAGTTTGGCATAATACATTGCTATTAACCCTGACAATACTCATTACATGATAAAATAGAACACAGATCTAAATATGGAGACTCGGTCTATTGAACTGAACGAAAAACAAACATGAAATACATTTTATATCATCAAAACTTGATGCCGAGTAAACAGACACATTAAACAGTTGCTCTGACACCAACCATTTTTTATTTGCTCAAAAACAACTTCTCAAAGGTTGCAGCTTATGAGCCTCCATGAAATGTTTTATGGAAAATTTCCTGTTATTCTTCAATGACCAATCTTGTATTAAACGAGAATTGTCTCTCCAAGTTTATTATCTTTAAGTACATAAACTTAGCAACGAAGGAACGCATTAGTGAGTTTTACTAAATTTGAAATGCGTGCATGAAAAAGGATAAAATTATGCGCGTTTAAACTTCTTTAATGGTCTTTATTATGAAACTGAAGGCAACATCGTCACGCTCTAACAGCGCTCCCACGGGTCATTGAAAATCACTAAAAGTCTATCTTGTTTCTGGTAAATTTAAGGCCTTAAAAAGGACTTAAAGTTGCTAGAATTTCAATTTGAGGTCTTAAAAGCCATTATATATGTGATAAAGCGAATGAACGTGAGTTTTTCCGTTTGTATATTGAAAGCAATTCTAACGGGACGTTCGCGTCTTTCAAGTTTTTGACCAGCATTGCATTGACACACCAAACTGCCGTTGTTAATGAGGTCTCTTGTCGTTATTCGGTTATAAAATTTACAACTTTTTGTGAAAGTATAATCTTGTTTCCAATGGAAGTGTTTATAAGCATTGTTATCTCTTTAATGGTCTCTCTTTATGATTTTTTGTATTGAAAAATTGGTCTTAATTAATACTTTTACTTTCAGCATTAGAAAGTCTTAAAAAGTTCTTAAATTAATTAGTTGGTTCGTAAGCTGCAGGAACCCTGCTCTAATAACTCAGTATTAGTCGATAATAATCCATCATGTCTCTACAAAGAAAACTTGTTATTTCAATTTTTCATCGTAAACAATTTTCTTGACAACCTGCACTTACTTGAACATATTTCAGTTCCGACCTATAATTGTATTGTTACCTAACTATCACTGGTTTTAGATTCTTTTCTAGGTCTTATGATTTAGTAGTTTGCTGAAAGAATATATAAACACGCATGACAAGCAGATTTTCAAAGTAAGAATTCTTGTCTGTCTGTTTCTTCGAACTAGCTCCATGCTAAAAATGTTCTGCTACTCGGTCTTTTCTTGTAATGCTGATGCCCAAAATAACGAGCTTGGTTCAGACGGTATCACCCATCCATCGGGGATACGGCTTGATCCCGCTACAACCTCTGGCACGTTATAAGCATCCCACTGTCGCCTGCAAACGTTGAACACAGAAGTTAGCTGCTGAAAGCTATACAAATCACTACTTGGGTAAATGATATACCTTAGCATTATTTACTTCATAAACATTACATAACGGATACATCACGCAAAACTCACCTAACATGCAATAGAGATCCCAAACTCAGTTCTGCTTGATTGTAAAACCTTTTCAATTCATCCATGGGGTCATACTTCGTGATAGCTGCGCAAAACAAAACTTCAGTTGAGTAAAAACTCTTACAACTTCTTTACAGGAACATGAAGGGCGTCGGCCAGTTGGTATGCAATACGTAATCGAGACAAGTTAAAAACTTGTAGCGATGCTCTTTTTAAACTTTCTATTCTGACCGTTCCATTGACCTCTGCTCAGACCTTGGCAGAGCAAATTTAACTATGCCTTGGTCTGTGCAGAGGATCACATGTACGTAACTTCAATAGCAAGGTTATTAACATTTAGAGAAAACTAAATGTCAGTCCTTAGTCAAAGCAAAGCAACTGTAATTTAGACTACTCAAATTGAAAAATTAATGATCATCGCTCTGTTAAAACATGTTTAGGTCTGTGTTAATTTTTGCAAAGGCTAACGTTGAAAACATCAGTTTTTAAAGAAGGGGAACGTGAGGTGTCTGGTAGTAAAGCAATAAAATGAATGTGATTGACCGCCACCTGGTTATCCTACTTGGTAAGATGCCAGTTTATCGTGCGGGAGGCTCGGGTTCGAATCCCGGCCAGGCCAGCATTCAGGTTCTTACAATAATTGAGGAGAAGGTGCTACCTTTTCTATAACATCTGCAAATGGTTAGACTTTTACGTCTTCTCGGATAAGAACGTTAAACTGTAGGTCCTCGGAGACATACGTTTATGAGTGAGACTGTCATGTGAAAGGCCTCCGTCCGCCTTAGAGTGGTAAAGATGATGTCCCAAATTAGTAGACTTTTGGCCAGCTAAATAAATTGACACCAAAATAAAGTCATTGTTTTACTCTTATCAACAGAATCTTTTGCGTTCCAGTAAGGTGGATTGTGTACCACGTGCCAAAGTCCTGTAAAGGAACTACAACATAGTTTCTCTCATGTGTTATTTCATCTGACAGCTTTAACACTTGTGGGATGTAAATTAAGTTACAGTAATCCAATATAAAAAGCTCAAACGTGCTAGTTGCTAACTTGAAGCCGCTATTATCGGTACAAAGGTCACGTTAGTATCTATATTTGTGAGAGCAGGGACGGCGGAGCCGGGGGCGCTTAAGCCAAAACAAATATTGATAAAGTGAGAATGACGAAATATCTTGTGAAAAATGCTGAAAACAGCATTTCCGAGACTCTAGATTTCAAAATTTTCTGGGGAAGCATGCTCCCCAGACCCCTCTAATAGCTCGTACATTTGACGCTCGCTTCTGTGAACATCACCTTAAAATTTCAATTGTTTTAGCCCCCCTACTTCAAATTACGCTCCGCCGGCCCTGGAGAGTACATATATCATCTGAGTATAAATAGCACAAACGTGCTAGTAGCTAACTTGAAGACACTAATATGGGCGTTAAGGCCACGTTAGTATCTATACTAGTAGTATAGTTAGAATACCTACATCTTCTACGTATAGATATCACAAACATGCTAGTAGCTAACTTGAAACCACTAACATAATTATGCACAATAGCCACGTTGGTATCTATACCAGTAGTATAGTTAGAGTACCTTTATCTTCTATGAAGAGATAGCACATGTGTAGTGGTAGCTAACTTGAAGGTACTACTAAGGACACTGGGGGAACGCTGGAAGCAGGCATTACCCCTTGAATCTACCACAACATGCGGATATTTGTTGACAATTTTCCCTTCATTAGCATATGTCCCCAGTTTCTAATAAGGTTACAAAAACTGAAGCACTTCATATTGAAACTGCTTTGTAAGATAATTTTTTTCTGAAAATATGAGAGCAAAAAGCTGAACATTGTTCCTGTGATATAATGCAGATTTTACAGAGAATGCACAGTATGTCCCATTAACGGTTTTGCCCCAACTGTTTTGGGTATTTTAAAACCGCAATTTATTTTTAGAAACTGATTACATGGAGTCAAGAATTTCATCTCTTTGTAAGCTCGACATGTTTTCTCAAGTTTTGGACTAAAAATGGATTTATCTGGGTTCATTTGCTACCTAAAACCATCTTAGGTTGTATACTAATGAAGCAGATTGTAAATAGTGACGTCAGCAGAAATCCGCCAATTAAAAGTGAGCTTGAATCTAAGTACCATGAGCCTGTGCTATATCTGCCTTTTTAGGCATCATCAGCATGGCATATTTACCTAACAAGCTGGCTCATGCATCTGCTCTCTTTTACCTGACAAGCTTATGTTTTAAAACAACAAAAAACTAAAACCACACTACTTATAAATAAACATTTAACTTGATTTGCTAAAAAGCTAAATTTCAAAATATTTCTGTACTCTTTGTTGCCTTTAAAATACAAAGGGGACGTTTATTAAGTTTCAGATATCTTTTCGCCCCTTCAGGCCCTATTAAGACCCTCTCCCCTTAATTACTGATTCAGTCCCTGACATTAATGTTCAAAATGGAGTTATTGTGTGTTTGTGTCACTGTGTGTGTGTGGAAATTTGAATTGTTCCGGATACAGTTTCCTTTTTAAAAAGCTTACGAGTGAAATGGTGTTTGAAAAAATACAAAAAAAAAAACACAAGGTTTCAAATTCTAAATAATCCAACTGTGCTAAAGCCGTTTCTCACCTTGTGATTGACCATGTTGCTGCATTTCATGTCGGAATTTCTTCCGGGTCTCCATGTCTTTCTCTTCCTCCTCCTCTTCCATCATCACCTTGAGCGTTCGTTCCTCAGTCACGTAAATTTGCTCTTGTTTAACCAATAGTTTTTCTAAGCAATCAATTTTTTTATTGAAACGTTTACTGGCTTCTTCAGTTGGCACAGAGAACACTCCTGTAAATCATTAGGAAAAATGTGTCATTTTCGTAACTAGTAATGCAAAGCAAAAATCAAAATATTCTTCTTCACTGGACACTTCAAAACCAAAAATACAAGCAAAGTCCCCTTCTTCAGAAATGGGAGCTGGATTGTTACCAAAAGCTTTTCTTATACTTTTGGTTTTAGTGATTACAGAAAAAGTATATTCTTGATTTTCGCTATATACACAGATAGACCTCTCTTAGGCCTTTTCAAAACTTGAGACGACTAATTTAAACCAAAACGGGTTTAAAACTAAGTATAATGTGCTTCTCATATGACAAACAGCCAGTGACTAGTTATGAGTCATCTTCTAAAATCTGCAGGTAGAAACTAAACCTTCCTACTGAGGCAAGTGAAGTTCAGAGCTAATATATGAATGTTTAAAAACTGATACCCTACCACAGATCTTTAAGTCAAACATCATCCCTAGTTAAGACCAAAGTGGAAAATGATACCCTACCCCAGACAATTAGATCCCTAACCCACGGTAAATGAGATACCCTATTGCAGATCTCAAGAAAAAATGATACCCTATCTCAAGACTCCAGAGCGGGAAAACCATACCCAATAGGGCAGCACATACCTGTACACCCAATATAGAACTCAAATCTTGCTACTTATATATCAGAATTAAGTAGGGTAAGAATTTTTACAGGTTGAACACAAAGAAAAAATGTCACTACTAATTCAAGTACCTTGCACTTTCGCTTCTTGCAGCCTGATTTCTCTGAGTTTCTTGAGAGCTTTAATAGACTCTAAGGCTTTGTGTGCTTCAGCTAGCTTTCGCCTGACTTCTCCAAGTGCACCCCCAGCCTCTGACTTCATGGCTTGGGCCTGTAACAAAACACAAAATAAATACAGCTAGGGAAACATAAAAATCAGCTGATACCAATCCCTTAAAGAAGAAATATAGAGAATGCATCAATGGTTAGCCTAGTACATAAGCTGCCAGCAAGCTACCTTGCTCGAGGCTGGGGTTAGATACCTTGCTGGACAACACTCAAGGTTTAAAATAATTGAGGAGAAGGTGCAGCATTATATTTTGCTTTAACATTTTCAACGGTCAGACATTTGCATTTTCTTAGATACGGATGTCAAACAGTACGCCCACTGAGCCTTCTGTGTTTCTCTGTCCATCATTAGAAAGGTATCCATCCACTTTAGAGTGGTATTTGAAGATTGATTCACAAAAATTTATTGAAATGAGAAAGCCCTAGCAACTGTATAATACACAGCTACTGTACTCCTACAGAGTAGCCATGAGTGAAAAAGGTGGCTACAAGATCCAATGTCTTAACAACTCTGTCTACACCAAGGAGGAGTTCAGCCCTGTAATCTGTCACTTGGTAGTCAAAATCTTACCAAGTTAGCCAAGCACGCACACACAAAATCTTGAGAATTAAAATACTGTCTCAAATACTGAGATACATTTTTTTCTTTTAACCAGCCATACATTTAAGTTAGGCTACCTTTTTAGATCAAATCAAAATAATTTAGTTATGAATTCCAGCTGGCACGAGATAGATCATAATTCAGGGTTGCCATTATTCAGAGGATGTGTAATGCAAGGATTTTTTCCAAAGACCTTTTACGAACTTTTAAAAGGAAATGCAGGGTCTTGAATGCTTCATTACACATAAATAAAAAAAAGTTCCACAATACACACATTATAATTATAAGCTAAATACTATTTGGCCCTACTGATGAATCGGCTGTATCGTTTCATACCATGAAAAACAACCAATGACAGCTATCACTTTGGAAGAGTTACTACTGAACAAAAATCAAGCCTTGCAGAGTCACTTTTTTGTTCCAGAATGTTGACAAGTTAAACATATTCAGGGCTCTATAGTAACAGTAGCCAACCAGCCACAGACTAGTTGAAATTCAGTTTTGGCTGGTAGATTTTCTATTTCCACTTGCCAGTTTGGCCAGTAAACAAAATACAAGTTTCTGTCTTCATCAAGGAAGACATCTCAGAATTTCAACGACTGGCTAGTACAAGAAATGTTTGGCTAGTAACATCAAAGTTGATACTAGCCATTTGACTAGTAAGTTGAAAAATTACTGTCAAACCCTGATATTTGAACAAACAGCTTATTTCTATTATTTGTAGAAGTTAGGAAAAAAAAACTTTTTACCCATTCCAGAATTTGCAAGACCATTACCCAAATTCAAAAACGATTCTAATTCCAGGATTTTCAGGCTGTTGCAATCCTGATAATGGAGATGTAGTTGAGGTTTACACAGAAAAATCATATCATTAACCAGTAAGAGTAGATTTGCTTCTGAAACAATTCCATGAAAATCCAGTAAAGGCTATTTTTATCTCTTACTCTAAGTTTTACTCACTGAAAAACTGTTTTTTACTAACCCGCAACTTAGCTTGATCTGCTGCAATAACCTTTTCTCTCCACAAATCTATTTTATGGTGTAACTGAATTCGGTTCTTTTCACCTTCAGTTCTTAGACAATACTGATGGCTTCGCATTCGTTTCCAGCAGGCCTGTTGTGAATGAAGCAATTATCTTTCACACTTACATACCATATATATAATATACATCTGAAGAAGGCTAAGAATAGGTCGTGCTAGAAGATTTCCACTGACGGCCTATGCTTATCGCTAGCAAAGGGTATAATAAGTATGCATACATATATAACTACAGTACCAATTCTTGCCAAAATTATTCAAGAGACATCCCTCATTTACACTAAGTCACTGTCACTTCATCATTACCATCATTGCCACCATCTGCTTCTCCTTATAACCACCATTGTATCACCATTATCATCATCACGGTAAATGCCACAAAATCTTTGTCATCATAAGTAGCAGCAACTCCATTATCGTCATCAATAACATTAATAGCATTATTATTATCATCACCTTCATGACCACAACCGCAATCCCATTAAAACAGCTACCATAGCATCATTAACAACATTACCATCACTGCCACCATCTCCTCCCTTACCAACTTTATCAACATCACTATCATTATCAGGACCATTACTGTATCACTGTCACCAACATCATCATCATTCTTATCACCATTTGCATTATTACAAACACAATACCACCATCTCTTCGTCATCTCCATTAGATACATCACAGTTGCCATGCCATCATTATTCCCTACACAATCATCATCACTTGAACTACAGCCCAAACTGTTTATATCAGTTAATAATTCTTTTCACTACATTGTACAAATTATCAAATTAAAAAATCATCATCGTTATTTAAATGTAACTCTTACCCTTTTCTTCCTACGTTGTTCCAGCTTGTATTTCAGAGCCTCCATAACCGTTCGATTGGAAAACTGAGTCTGAAGCTGAATTATTCTGTCCTGCATGTGCCACAGCAACAATACACAGAAAGCAAAATTGAGAGGCAATCAAACAATACTCCAAAAACTAAAGCTATATAAACCATAAAATTATGTAGCAGTGAAGGTATAGATAGAGGCTTAAAAGTAAACAACTAGCAGATTAGGTTTGTACTATAGTGTAATGCACTAGTCAATGTAAACCCCCGCCCTCCAAGGGCATGCATAGCAGGAGCAGAGTTTATCCTGCCCCGACATGCAAAGGATGTGTAAATTAGAACACCCTTGCCCAATGGACCAGAAAAGTGAACAGGAGATTAGCAGGACATTATTTTGCTTGCGATTAAATCAGCCTTTGATTTTTCGCAATACAAAAAAAACTCTTTCAAGTAAAGGTAACCTTTAATAATTTAATATTTTTGTACACACTGTTTCAAGTCTGTCTGTCAAGTTGTTGACAATTGAACTGCAATTTAATTTCTGTTGCATTTGATGCTTTGTGATGAGCTCAAAATCACCGGTTTTAAACAACACAGGATAATATGGGAAATTATTAATGTTTTTATATTTAAATTTGCTTGAATTGCGATTATATTACCAAAACCATTGTCAATACCAGGCACTGTTTCTTTTAGGTACAGTTTAAACTATTAGCTTTTTGACACACTGTATTTTGTGTGTGAGCTAAATTCCTTTTTAGGGCATTGGACATTTTTTTCAAAATATAGACAGTAGTATGTTAAGACAGTCACCATCCTGTAATTCAAGAGCAATGGAATGCCCTTTTAGAGAGTAAAAACAGAATTATCTTACAAAACATAGTAAAAACAAACAGGAATAAACAGATTAAAAGAGGAACACTTAAATTAAGATTTAAAACTAGGAGACTCACAAAGAGTTACTTTACTTTAGTTTCGATGCCCTTCTAACCTCAATTTCATGCAAACTTTCATACACTTTCTTTTAAAATTTTGCATAAAATTTTGTTTTTAAAATCTTCATTACTACCACAATTTTTGTGATAAAAAAACCAATTTTTCGGTACTTACTAATTTTTACCTGCTCTTTCCATTTCTGCTGTTTAAATTGCAATAATATCAATTTTGAACTGACTCAAACAAGCGTGAAAAGGGTCTATAGCATCAACTTTTCATCGGATTCGAACTGCGTGTTTCAATAAACTTCTATATAATATAATATAATATAATATAAAATATACGTTACAGGCAATTTAAAGCTTTGATCGGGAGAAATGACAAGTTTTCAACAAAATAAAGACTGCAGTTAACAACTCCATAGTTTGCATTTAATTCGATAAGACTAACAGCCAAAACAAACAAAAAATATTCCTATCTAATATATGATGATACAGATTTGGTCTCGTACAACCTATTTAAAAATTTTAAGGGCTCTAACTACAATAAACAATTGTCAGAAAAAACGTATAGTGCCTCCTCTATCAACGTTTTTAACATAACTGTATTAATGTCTTCATTATTTTTGTCTGAAAATGATATACAGAATAAAAGTCGTTGGTATCGTGATGTATTGAGTAAAATATTGTATTTCAATGAAATATGTTCTCCGAGCATTCATAGCCTAATGAAAACCGCGGCGAACTTTTGGGAAAATTCGAGAGCAGATCACTGAGAACCCGCTAGAGAATTCTCCAAAAATTGACGAGGTTTTCACCAGACTGTGAAGGCACGGAGGCCATGTTTTATTTGTTTATAAAATTGATATTTTCAGACTTAACAAAAAGAAAGGCGATATACGCGGTGCCTATATATAATTTTCTTTTTTTGTCCTAAAACTTTAAATTCTTAAAACTTGATGATAGTCAATCATAAAGCTCACGTCATTTTTGTGCTTCATATCACTATACTTGGTTTTCACACATCCCATGAGACATAAAAGACATTAGTATAAACCTACTAACGGTCTAACACGCATCCTGCATTCTGATTGGCTACTCTACTAGAGGTCTATTTGTGAT
>JAPEIX020076962.1:0-10904 GCA_026122405.2 Zoanthus sansibaricus | reverse complement strand
TTCCAGTGAGGGCACTTCTTATCGGCTCCCAAGTTGCGCCTTAACATGTGAGCCGCTCAAGCGGATTTCTAAGACCCTCAGCTGTCTGACCTCAACTGTATATATTTTTAAACAGGTTCTGAAAAATCCCTAGGGGAGAACCTGTATATCTATCTTATCATATCATATAGATTTGGGCAGGCATTGTTGATGTAGTTCTGTAAGATCTCTGCCTTCCAACCAGAAGGTTCCCAATTCGATCCTAATCTCTGTCGAGCTATGTATCTTTGTGTGACCTTTTCCGCCAAAGCTAACTCAGCTCAGCTTTGCATCCTTCCGGAGTAGGTAAATGAGTACTAGTGTTTGCTGACAGCTAACCTGCGATGGATTACACTCTCGTCCAGGGGGAGTCAAAGACTTTCGTCTACTTAACGCCGGAGATAAGCGCCGGCTCCATGGGCCACTTGGCTCGTAAAGGATTTAGCTAGCTATCATGGATATAGGATTAACTATAGTGTTACAGGTAAGAAACTGTTACTTACTAACTGAGATCTACAGCAAATAATACGGAGACCGAGTTTGTACTGTGATGTAAACAATGTTATGAATGATCTTCGCTTTTATGTGCGTAATTTAAGCTCTGTCTTCTTTTTCGTTTGTTGGGCTTGATAACAGTAATACGACTTGATATCTAGAAAAGGGTATCGCTGTCGTTTATAATATATTAAGCTAACCTCATTCTTTATATTCTCGCAACTGTAATCCCTCAATTTAAGCCACGCTTCGCGGTAAAAATGTAATAATGATAAAAATATAATAACACTAATAGTTATCTTTTATATTATTGTTGTTATTGTTATATTGCTGAGCACTGTTATTGACAAAAAATGATAGTAGATATTGTTGTTGTTGTTCACAACATTTTGCTACACCCTGTAGCCTCAGGTGTCTAGCATCTTTCTCAGAACCCTTGCAGTTCCAAGCAGACCTTCTGCAACATCACAACTGGGCATTCAATCTTGCCTTTAGATAGCCAGTCTTGAAATCGATGACTAATCGTCCCTAGGGCGCCAATAACTATAGGAACAACGCTTAAGCTTCCTAAGCCTCTTAATCTCCCTCTTATAAGATCCTGGTACTTTTTTACCCTTTCATTCTCTTTCTGGATTATCCGAGTATCGAAAGGGCATGCAACGTCAAGAATGACTCAATCGCTTGCTTTTCTGTCAAATACAACTAGATCTGGCTGATTGTACTCCAGCTAATGGTCAGTCTGGATTTGAAAATCCCAAAAAATCTTATGCTCCTTATTCTCAAGAACCGGATCCGGTGTGTGGTCATTTGTGGCTCTCAGCCCTTTCAAACCCTTAAACATCGCACATCTGCCAATGCAGCACCTCAGCAACCTTGTTGTGTCGCTAAAGTTTGTACTCGTGGCCAGCCAGTTGCTGCCACACGGTTGTGACTTGGGCTATGGTTTGAAACCATTTGCCACACATCCTACATAACGGCGACACATCCTGTTTGCCTATACAGGGTTTTATGGCATTAGTTCTTGTTTGCCTGTTCTTGTGCTGCAAATATTGTGCTCTCAGTCTCTTTTTGAGCCCACCCTTTCTGAACCACGTTCTCCCATCATCCATACTCTCACTTACTTCTGACACCATTTTCTCATGCAATTTTTTTTCTAACCATATCTGTTTGTGCTGATGATATACATCATTTCGTACTTTCTCTGGTTCGTGAGCTGTATCAATATCAACAACGCCTTATCTTCCCACTTCTTTAAGCAGAGGCTCAATTGAACGCTTCACATATCAGTTCACGTTTTTTCTCCTGGAACACACAGCCTGCAATACTTATGAGTCCTCTGCCACCCTGTTTATTATTATTAGTATAGTAGTGGTACTGAGTAGTAGTAGTACTGTAACAGTATCTAGTAACAGGTATTATTCTTTTCTTGAGTGTTTTTAGTATTTCTATCGCTATTCTTTTTGATGATATTTATTTCTATATACATATGCATCATGCATATTTATTAGGATCACACTGGCTATAAAGTGGAAGTCTTTTCAGGTGTAATAACAAGTGCGTCAAAATCTTTTGTAGATTTTCTTTCTCTTTATCCTTTACAAGTTTACTCAGTTATTAATAAAACAAATTAAAGTGATGTCAAATTTTATATGCGGAAGAACAAAGCAATTTTGGTCTGACGTTTCGGACTGGAGTTCTTCGTCGGAGTGAATGAGAATTAACTTTACACCTTTTAGCTTGATTCGGTCCTGTTTGGGAGTGACATCTTTGTTTTAAGAAGCGATAGTTGAATGAAAACACTATAGGTTGCCAAGTAACAATGGCTGCAGCTGTATTCGCGCATAAAGGAAAACTCTCCTTTTAGTGAAAATAGTAAAAATGAGTAAAAAGCAATAATAAATGCAAACTGTCTGTTTAAGTGTATGCTAACAGTATGATCGCTGTCTTTTGTAAACTTTAATGTCGCCGATTCATTTACTTCACAGCGTGAAACTTTCTTGGGCTTCAATAAGTGTCTTCTTTCTCTTTTCCATCCAGAATATCTTGTTGAATCCTGGCCCTGTAAACAGAGCAATTCTTACGGTAAGCTTTTAATTTTTTTGCAAACAAACGTATTTATTTCATGTTTAATATATCTGGGTCCATTCGATCTTCACCTGTCCTTTTGATTTTGTGCGCATTGCACACAAAGCAACGAATAAAAAACGCTCAAGGAACTACAAGAAACCGTAATTTTACAACTTTTTAGTTTATCGCTTTCAAAAAATTTCAAAGGAATTAAAGTCTTAATTCTTATTCCGGCTTAGACAAAGCTGAGAAGAAAGACTTATTCCATCGGAAGCGAGCAAATTAAACATATTTTTGCAAGAACATGAAAAGACGGCAAAATGTGTGATAAAGATTCATAATAAATCCAATTCCTTGGAAACAGATCCGGACCTAAAAAAACTTTTTAACGTTTGAAAACTAAGCCGTTATAGTGCCTCTGTTCAAATAATGTAGTGTAAAACATCTAAACTCGCATACGATTTTTTTTTTTGGGAAACAAGTTCCAAAAGACATGATCAATAGGAATCATGGACATTTGCCAACATGAAGACAACTACAACTCAATCTTTCTACACTCTCTTTTTTCTTCATAATAATATTTCATAGAGTTACATAGAGTTAAAGTTTCTCAGTTCAGTTGAAAAATGTTTATTCTCAGCTTCCTACGAGCTGTTAAAAATTGAACGCACTTCTCTGATCTAAGATTACTTCTAATGAGTAATATTTGTTATTAACACTAGAACTACAAGTAGTTGGTTAGAACTGATGGATCTTGTTTTTCGAACTAAAAATATACTGCCTAATCAATTTTATATAAATATGAAAACCGTTTCTATTTACAAACAATATTCATAGAAGTATTTTACAAATATTTGTTTCATACGAATCCAAGGTATCTTCAGACTTGTGGAGTTGAACCATTCTCCTGTCTGATATTTGATAAGAACTAAAACTAACTCTATTCCTTCTCAGTAACAGTAACAGTTCGTTAAACATTAAAAATTAAAGCGAACATTATACTGCGATTAGAACCATCTCGCGAAGAAGCCCTTCAAGGTTTTAAACAGAAGAGAAGTCTATAGTTTGTTTTTGAGTTTAAAGATATCTTGTTTTCAGAGCAATCAAAGATGTTTTCAGTGCCTTCTTTTAAAAATTATCGTTCTAGAAACAGTTTGAGGTCTGCTTTACATTTCTTTCCCATTTTCTCTCTCTCTCCCACTTACTCTCTTTCGTAAAATTTCTTTCTTGCTTCTTGCCAGGATGAATTATTCTTTGAGTCACGAAGAATCGAGTCGCACCTCAAAAAGTTCGCAAACTTTTCCAGAGTCTTTTTCTAAAAAAAATCAGATCTAATTTCCGTGAAAAGGTTTTCTGCGGTCGCACTGTCAGAAATGAGTTTGAACAGTACTCGTGACAGCCAAGTAACGCACAAACTCTTCAGCGCGAACAAAAATTCGTAAACATGGTAATAGAACCTGTCGAAGTCTTGTTCTGAGCATAATTTTCATTCGGCTAAATTTATAAATTCAACCTCAGCAGTTTGTGTTTTATAGAATTTCACGATCTAGCACTGAATTTCCTAATTTCTGAATTTAGTAAGCGCTATAGACGCCGTCGTCTCACAGGCGGGACTCAGTCATTTGCCAATGGTGATAAAAAATATTGACTTTAATTTGATGCACTAGAAATTTAATAATTGTAATATTCATTTGACCGTCCATGCTGCTTTTTCAAGTAAAGAATCCGCACATAGGATAAAAGCTGTGACAAATTGTTCTGGTTTCAATTCAGGTGACAGTGTATTGTTTTTAACTTTTCCAGGAAATTTCCTGCTGTAACCCTACAGAACTGCTCTTTTGATGTTTTCTGCATGGGAAAAGATCCCAGAAACCCCGGAAATTAAGCGGTCGCACTCGGAAAAGTGACGCGATCACAGATCAAAGTGCTAAATAAATAGAAAACGGAACATTTTTCCCAAGTAAACTCAGTCTCAATCGTTGTGATCGCTTTATTGAACTATTTAGTCTTAGATAACACTGTCAATACAATAAAATAAGAGAATCGCTGTATGAAGATCACACATAACAGAATCATTTCAGATGAAAATATATTCCTCATTTTAATTTTACATTCACTGACATTGTTTTGTGCATTTGAAACTGGTGAATGTTGTTTTTTTCTCGTTTAAACTGAGCTGTTTTAAAACACAAAAGGTTTTGTTTATTCATTTTTAACTAAATCAACATTTCATTTGCATTATGTGCACTTCTGGTTCAAAGATTACTTTAAATGCAAGACAAATCAATTAATGATTCGTGAAGAAAGTCAAACATTCACAGCGTTCGAAGCAAGAAACTAATGACATGTTGAAAGTAATTACAACAAAGAAAAACATAACTTCTTTTTAAAAGTGTATTTTTAAAAAAGTACCGCACGCAAAAAAGTTTCACCTGTAATTCGAATATATTCTGAAAAGTCAAAATTGATTTATAAAACATAAGCGCTTTTTAGTTTGACATTTAAGTCTGTAATGATTAACATAGATGTGAATACAACAAGAAAAAAGACCAATTAAAGGGTTGACAATTGTTTGAAATGTGGCTGGATCAGAAGTAAATCAACCGAGCAAAAAGAAGCGGAAATAAGCAGTCCCCGTGTTAGAAAATAGATATTATTGAAAAACAGATAGTGATGTGCGATCAAGAAATCGTTTTGTAATGACTTTCTTATAAGCCTAATTTCATAAGAGATAACAATTCTTGACAACAGATTATCCCGAAAAAATGTTATGCTCAAAAAAATGACTGAACATTTCTGGTAAAGCAATATTACGGACGCTGAAATAGCTAAGCCGCTGTTTTGTTAATTTTAATGTTGTGTTTGAATATTTGGTAGAAAGTTCAGTGGCGCACCACAGGAGATCAAAACATTTAGCAAGTGAGAAGCAATATAGAACTATGTTTTTAAATAATTATTTTAAAACAGAATGTTTCATGCAGTGAAAAACATTTAGGATTTTTGGCAATTTTGTAATAAAATGAAATGAGCCAGTTCATTTTTCTCATCGGCATTAAATTAAATTTTTTTCGTGTTCAATGTAGCTCGCTTGAAATAATATGTAAATTTATATATTTTCCAATGGTCCTAACTTTTCAATATGGAGCAGGGTTAGTGTTCATATGATTGATCAAGTTTTATTTTCGTAAAACTGAAGAGTTATTAGTGTTCTTATTTTATAAACACAAAAGGAATCGATTGCACAAAGTGTTTTTCGGTTGTAAACCTAGATTCGATTCAATTTCGGAATCCGATATCTTGTAATAACTATTTTAGTTGTGGCAAAAGAAATTATCCTAACAAATAGATGTGAAAGGATTTTTAATCAGTCTACAATTTTTTACTAAATTTTTAAATTTGGATCTTTCAAAATTTTTCCAATGGACAAGCATGTTCGATCTTTAGTCTCAATTTTCCTTGTTTCTTAGTATATCTTATCCGCAGTGGCTGTTTTGTTATTTCGAACAAACAAATGCCGGCAACTTGTTTTTAAGACTTTCTTCGACTTTTATAAATAAAATAGAGATTAACCCCCATAGTAGGATCTTAATAATTTATGAATGCAGTTCTTATTTGAAAAATATTTCTTTACCTGTTATATTAGAATAGTTTCTTTGCTAGTCATTGAATTAAAAATATTTTGGCTTTCTAGCTTGCTTTTATCTGATCAGTACCGGTTAAACATAGATGTGTTTAGATGATTGAAAAAATCATGAATCTTTTATTTTTTGACAGCGCCAATGCTTACAGTAAGTCGGACGACACATTTGGGACGTTTGATCTGTTTGACCACGCCAGCACAAGTAGGAAGGTTTTGTCAGTAAGCGGAGGGCGATGTCTCGTAAACCATTAGCAAACTGTGTATGGTCGTTACGCAAAATGTTTTGCTGTAGGAAAAACAATACACAAACTGAATCTTTCCCACCGCGTGGAATATTGGACCAAATTCTGAATCCACTAAGCTTTATCGCCGCTTTTATTGGCTTTAAGAGTTCGTATCATCCATCCTTATCCAAAATTGGAATGCCTTTGTGGTTTGTTAGCATGGCAATTCATTTTGCATTGGATTTCTACGAAGCATATCATATTTTTGGCATTGCTTGGGCAACTTCAATTGGAGTGTTCCTTATTTCGTTTTTATGTGGAACAATATTCGCTATCAAGGACGTTATCCCGTGGCTGGAGGACTCCTTAGAGATTCTGTACGCAGAGGGAAACTTTAGTGAAACATTGGAAAAGGTTCATGTAATCACAAAGGTATAATGGTCTTTATCAGTTGTTGTAGTTAGTAGTTGTTAACGAAACGCCCCTTTGTAGGAGTGTCAATAAAGTTTACTAGTACTAGTTTACGGCAATCCTTGTAATGGAACGGTTGAAACTTGTCAAACGACGGAAAAACGTTAGTTATGTATATTCTTAATTTATAGAAAACTCAAAAATTGAATTTTTAGTCAGTACATAACAGATAATATTTTATAATTTATTATAATATAGAACTAGTTATTTCTAACTCTGCGAGTACACAATTTAGTTATAGTACTGTTATATCTTCGGCATTTAATGTATTTGTACTGTTGCTGTAATGGGGGAAGAGTAAATTAGTGTCAAAGTGAATGCACTTAGAGTGGTTTCCATTAATCCGTAAAATAAACTTAAGCGTATTACACTTTTAAAATCATACTTTCCCCAGATGCTAGTGACATCGATAGTTGAATCGACTCTCGTGCTCAATATACTGTATGGACTTAAACCGCTGATCGTATATATCGCATGTTCGTTTCCAGTGACATCCGAAGATCACACTGTGATCCGAATAGGAGGATACTTGCCTATATCGCAGCAATAATATATCCGCTTGCTCTAATTGGTCAAAAATCTGTATTTTGTGCGAGTAAAAACATAGAAAAAGCTATTTTTGTTTCTCGGGATGTACAATCCATGATTATAAGCGGCTCGTGTTTTCTGCATTTCCCCCCTGTTCTGTTTTGTCTGCTGTTAAATATAAAAAACTTATATTCATTTTAGTAATAGTATCATAATCTATATATTTCAAAAAGAACCGGCGTTATCATCAAATGTCGAGCAGTCGATCAAATCATGTCGATTTGTTAAAAATCCTCCATTTTTTCTGAACTGCTTGGTTAACACTTCAAAAAACTTCACTTCATATATATAAATATTAAAATGATAAAAAGTTATATTTAGGGTTCAGTTCTCTAACTGAGGCCGGCAGACAGCCGTTTTTATTAGTTTTCAAGTATGCATGTTTACTTAAAGGATGAACAGGAAAGCTTTTTTGTTTATACCGTGTGTACACTATGATTAATGAGGACAAATTTAATATGATTGAAGATGTAAAAACCAAAAGCCAAACAACTTGAAGTGGCCTTATTTGATTCTCATTAAGAATCAGTGATTGAATGTTTTGATTGCAGAAATGTGACAAAATTAGTCTTATTTTACCACAAAAAGGCCAATAATTTTGGGCATAAGCAAAAATTATGTAGTAAAATCAAGAAAATATTACTTTCAATGTTCGCGATATGTCGTGGTATTTGTTTTTTATTGTAATAAACATATTTTTGTGAGACTGATATTAGAACAGCCCTCAGAAATAAACACTGCAAATATTTAACTCAAATCTGAAATTTTAAACGCCAAACTTATTAAATCAAATTTCATTTTTTAATTGTTCTATTTCAAAAAAATGAAATTTAATATTTAATGTTTATTTCAAAGTGAGATTACAACAATTGTTTAATTTGCGTAAGCCACAGTTCATTTTATTATTTCTAACCCAAAACATCTGTCAAACTTGCAAAGTTGTTAAATAATTTTGAACTATCTAATTTTTAGGAAACAAGAAAACCATTAGAATTTTTTTTCCGTGAATCTTTTGATTTTAATATATATATTTTTTTCATCATGAATAACGCCCATGGGGAAAAAATATAGCTTTATCAAGAATTTCAATTTCAAAATTATGTATATAACGCGAAAAAAATTAACTAAACACAGCATGATCACATACTAAGCTCTTTTAAAAACATCAGTTCAACTTTTCTTTTTTTTTGTCCTACTTAGTTTTGTTTCTTAAAAACGTACATTTGTTATGTTAAGCCTTATATGCAAACTGAAACGAAAACACGAATCTTGAAGTATGAAACACGATCTTTAATGTAGGAAGTAAAACATGTTCTCGATCTGTGCTTTCATAGCCTGGTGAAAACCAAGACGTAAGTGTAGGAAAATTCGTGAGCAGTTTTCACCTGCTCGAGAATTCTCACAAACTTTGCCGAGGTTTTTACCAGGCTATGAAAGCACGGAGAACTTGTTTTGTTTCTTTTATAAATTTATTATTTTCCGTCTTACCAAAGAAAAAGACGATTTACAAAGCGTGTGTGACTAGTTTAAATTTCGTTCATGCAAACCGTGAGTTCTCACAATTTGAAGACAGCCAAATGCAACCGTACTGCTTACATCATTTTGTGTTTGATAGCGTAATAAGAGACAGTTGATGATCAATCAAAACGTACTTACCATCCAAATTATTTTATATATAAATGTATGACAAATCAAATAGTAATATTAAAAACTGCAACTTATATTGTCAAACTGTGCATTTGTAGCGGTTACAAAGTTTAGCTATCACAGTGTGATGTCATAACAACTGAACTAGCGCCCAGTTCATTAAAGATGAATTTAGCCAATTTCGTAACACAAATTTACTTTGAAATTTTTTTCACAAACTTTAACTATTAGTTTTGTAATTTGTATATCTCTTGCTTCAAAATTATTATACCCATGAAATGAATCATTTTAAAGGTGCTTTAAAGAATTAAAGAAATCACTGCAAATTTTTTGCTAGAACTAGAACAATAAAAAGGCAAAAAAAGAAGAACAAATAAAGGACCTTAATAATTTTTTAATCGAAAGTTTCGGCCATATACAATTATATAGTTTTTTACTTTTCGAAAGATTTTAGCAATTGTTTTATTAACCCTTTACCTGTTATTTTCTCCTAACAGAAGTTGCCTTGGATATTACCGCTGTGTGCTTTAATTGGCACCTGTGGCCAGTACGTTTGCTATTTTGTGGATGACGCTGTCCAGTTGGAGCTCAGTAAAAGCCGTTACGATTGGTTGACGCCAGTATTAAACGTGGCTCGTGTGTTAAGCCTGCTTCACGTACTGTACGGATACTTCCTGTTTCTGTTCCTCATCCTACTGGTCATGTACATCACTGGGCTGTCCATGAATGAATTCCGAGGTACGTTCACCTAAACCTATTAAAAGATGCATATTTATATGTACCTTTCCTTGTAGATTCAGACCAGAATCTAAAAGTCGGTGTAGAATAATTGGGTGGGCGTGGCTGGCGCAGTTGGTAAGATCTCTGCTTTCCTACTGACCTTGTAAGGATGGAGAGCTGTGTCAGCTTTGGTGGAAAAGATTGGTTATACAACTATTCAAATCAGAAGCTGGTACTCGTTTATTTGCCTGGTAAGGATAAAAAAAGAGTCAGCTTTGGCGGAAAAGAAGTTCTCGCAAATGTTCAAATCAGATGCTGGTACTAATTTACTGGCCTTGTAAGGTTGAAAAGCCAAGATAGTTTTGGCGGAAAGGCAGTTCTTACAAATTGTCAAGTCTTGGCACAGATGAAAATCTGGGGACCTGACAGTTGAAAAGCAGAAATGTTTGGGTTCAAAATTGGTTTTATCAGCAGCTCGAAGCGTCTAGATGGCTTTGACTCTCGCGTCATTGAATCCCGTTTCAATCAACAATGAGGATGAACAATGATACCTCTTCCTGATGACCTATTTCATCATTTCTGGTTTCTGTAAATGTTTTTTTTCTAGGAGAAATTATTGACCCAACCGTCAAATTTGGGAACGAGGTGGTAATGTTGTGGAGTCTTCTTCCGTAGCTCACGCGATCCCGTTAAGTAAAGCGATAGACACTCGTCTTTTGTCGTTGTTACTCAGTTGCCGAATTATTATTATTTCCTAAGGGACTATGATATCGGGGTTGCGTGCGTGACACGCATCACTTCAGTGTAAAGACTGCATGCAGTTTGAACTTCTTGCATTTCTTAGTTTTAGCAAAGATAATACTGACGGGACTTTTTAACCCTACTGAAACTTGTTACCCATATACCAATGAGCCCCCGATTTTATACCAAGTGAAATACTAGAAAGCTTGCGAATATTCATTTTTAGTAAATTTTTAGCTCAGGATAATGATTTTCCAGCTTTCTGATTGGTTCCCTAAGCCCATGATATGAGC